>JAOYMZ010024465.1:0-17724 GCA_025802335.1 Pinguicula primuliflora | reverse complement strand
AATGACTCGCCCAATTGCTTCTTCAACCTGTTAATCCTGGAAACATCTTTCCCAACAATAAGCATGTCATCGACATATAATAACAGGATAATAAAATCATCATCAGCAAACTTCTTAATAAAGACACAGTGATCAGAAGCAGTCTTCTTGTAACCTTGCTCACCCCCAAAACTCCTTGTGCACCTTGAAGGATCCCCAGACAAACAGAACTGAGCTCCTGTCCCACTGTCTGATACCTGCAGAAATCCGGCCTCCATTGAGCTCCTGAGAGATCCCAGGTGTTGGATGAATGTGCTGTGCATCGGCCAGCTAACCCAGGAAGGATTATCATGAAAAAATTGGGCCTCAAGATTCCTGTTCGACAGGCCACATTTGGCCAGGTAATCTGCCTCATAGTTCTGATCACGAGGAATCCATGTAATCAACAAACTATCACAGGAAGACTTGGTTGCATGAATCAAACGGATTAGCTCGGCATTGACTATGTCTACATCCCTCCCTGCAATTGAAGAAACAGCGGCCTTGCAGTCCGTTTGAAGACAGACATTGGACAATTTGAGATCACGAATAACACAAATTCCTTGGAGTATAGCCCAAAGTTCAGCCGCAGCTGCTTGGCAAGAACCAATCAGCCTGGAGAAGCCAAGGAAACCCGGGAGATGACCAGAGCGGAGAACACCTCCACACGCAGCTGAGGAAGACAACCTACTAACTGCAGCATCCACCGAGAAGATGTAGGGTTATTGCAATGACTGAGGTACTGGGCAGTGAGTTACATTTCCCTGCCCAGAAGTAGCTTTAATAGTCCTCTTAGGCTGATGTATTTGCTTCACAAATGCTTGAATGGATAGAACTATGCTGAGCCCCGCGGATTCTTTGCCTTGAAAGATATCTTCATTTCTGAATGTCCAAAGTTTCCAGCAGCATGTTGTGAATAAAATCTGCCAATCAAGATAAGAGTTAGGAAGATGAATGATAGAGAAAATCCAATCAGTAGGATTAGTAGAAAGGCTCTATGAGACCTGTAACGAGGGGACGAGCCTTCTCCAGACCCATTGACTCTTCTGACAGTCCCTAAGTACATGAAGAGAAGTCTCGGGATAGAGACAGACTGGGCAATCCGGCGATAGTGCAGTGTTCCGCCGGAACCTCTCGCTATTAGTCCAAATAGCACCGTGAATGACCCTCCAGAGAAATAGTTTGATTACTTCCGGGATAGGGAGAGACCAAAGCTGCTTCCAAGATTCATTGGACTGAAAACCAGTTGGGCAAATAAGATTTTCCATTGCTGATGCGCAGCTAAACCTGCCATTTGCTGCAAAAGCCCAGGACCTTTTGTCAGGGCCAGCTTCAAGAAGAGGGGGGGAAGGGCAATGACCCTATCCACCATATCCGGTGGCAACCTTTTTCTGAGCTTATCAGTGTCCCATCCAGGATGACAAAACTGGTGGACTCTAGCATAGATATCCAAGCCCGGGATAGGGAGTAGTGCATGATCTAATAACAAGGAGTCAAATGGGAACCATAGATCTAGCCAAAAGCACACTGTATGACCATCACCAATAATCCAGCGAGTACAAGACGAGATTAGGGCAAGCTCGCGACTAATATGATTCCATAAGTGAGAACCTCTAGGGTGAGAGACGAGAAGAAAGTCATTTCCCAGCCTATATTTAGCCATAAAAAGTCTGGTCCAGAGCTTTGAAGGCTCAGTAGCAAGTTCCCAGGCCAACTTTAAAATAAAGGCTCGGTTGATGTCCCTGAAACGAGACAAGCCTAAACCCCCAGCCCCTTTCTTTTGACAAACCTGTTTCCAAGCAACCATAGAACACTTTGATCCTTGTGCATTCTCACCCCACAGAAACTTGCGGACCACACGATCCAATTCATCACACATTGCATACGGAAAAGCCACTGTTTGCATTGGATATAAAGGCATTGCGCACAATACTGATTTACACAAAACAAATCTCCCAGCCATAGAAATCCGTCTAGCGTTCCAAGAGGCTGCTCTTTTACGCATTTTCAGCAAAGTAGCTTCATGGGTGCTAGCAGAAACTCCGCCTTCCCAATTCATTGCACCGACCCGGATTAATTACCTCACCAAAAACAATGCTGGCAAAGAACATCTGTCATCATTGAATCTGAAAGGTCTCTCGAGCGTGAAGAAATGCGTCCAAACGTTCACTTCCCAGCGTCTATCAACCTTTCGAAGTGTTTTCTTCGCATTGATGATCTTTTCCTCTTATCCTATGGGTGGGTGATCGTAATTTAAAGAATGGGAAAGAGATTCCACCCTTGTAGAGTTAGGCTCAAAGTAATAGCTGAGGGGGGCAAAAAGATCGATTAGGTTTGGACGCTCATCTCAGACAGCTGGTACGAGTGTTTGGCCTGGCCCAGTCCGGCACTACTTTTTACTTCTTTAGCTAACCGGAAGGAGCTTAAGGACAGCGCTTGGTTCCCCTCAAAGACTGGAAAAAGAAAAGAAGAATCGATGATGTAGTGATGTGCCTTAGATGCTCCGGTAATCCAGTCCAGTCTTTCTTGGAATATCTACTGATCAAAGAGCACTGAACACTTTCCGTAAACAGAATAGCAAATACTCAAATAGCCATACGGCTGGGTTCTCCATCCTTGCCATTCCTTTGGATTAACACAGGGTCTGAGTTCAGCTTCCGATCAATACTTAGAACCTTCCTTCCACTCATTTCACTCCACTTGCGCGAACTCTAAAGAGAGATAAGGAATAACGCCGACCAAGCGTTCAAGCGTATCTCCATGCGACAATCCTCAGCTAGTCTCGCCCTTCGAGGGATATTTCCCGCAGTGTAGTAGCTGTTCTCTTCCCTTAGCAACGTGCAAGAGGAGGATTGAATGCTAAGTTCAACCTGAAGTCCATTAATTGACTTCCACTTGATGAAGGAACTTTACGTAAGGCTCGATCACTCACTCACAAGAAAAATAGAATATAGGATGGATGTCATGGCCAGCGAGAGAGTTGAACGCTGTGTTTTCGCATTCGATGCATCAACATCTATAAGACTAAGAATTCTTAAGCGGACTAGCTCATCGGGGGAATACTGGCGGCCTCCCCATGAATTGTGAGATCTATGATCTCCTGGATTTCAATGATCTTGGCCAGCTTTTGACTTGTTTGACATTTATGGTTCAGGGACTCGGAACCAACTAGACTATCCCCTCTTGCAAGGATAAGACCAGCAAACTTCATTCTCTCCATAAAAACAGGACATTGTCTGGGCAATTCAAGCGAGTGCGAGGTGATAGCAAAAGTAAGCAGGGAAGTATTTGACGTATATGGAGAGATGCCTGAGTGGATTGACCCTTGTCAACCGGTGCTGCTCAACATTCTTGGAAAACAAGAGAATCGAGGGTTTTAAATCATTCATCTTCATGCGTTGTCTGGCAGGAGCCCGTCTGAACATACTGGACTCGTCGTGAAACTCAGGTAACATAAAACCAACTCAGTTTCTTTTTAGAAAAGGAAGCAGGTGCTATTACATTGCCATCCTAAGTAAGTCCTTTCGTTTGCGGATCCATGTTATCCGGTCTTTCGCAACGAAGTCATCTTTGCTGTTCTCTGTCACAACGAGGCTACCGAGGATTCTAGATGCCCGAACTCATTTCCGGGAGAACCAATTGACTTTCGGCTTTCTCCGAGAACTCCAGCTTCCAACCTTAGTCCGAAGCAGGCTCAGTAGAGGGGAGTCTCAAGTACGGTTTCGGAAAGCGAGTCTACAGCAGTAGTGAGGAACTCTGTACTCTTAGTTCTTTCTTCTGAAACAGAATAGAATAGGGAATGGTTTATAGAGTCTTTCAGTTTGCTTATCAATTGTCTCTCGAAGGGGGAGAAGGCTCGACGTAGTTGACTTCTTCCATTCCATCATCAGCTAAAGCTTCCTCTGAATAAAATAAAAATAATAAGGAGGCGCTATTTTCCATTTATGCGGGTTGTATGCGGGTTGATGGATAAGCCCTTTAGTTCAACTCTTTATTTTCTTTGGAGAATACCCTGCACAATATGTCAGGCTTCCTTCTAGTTCAGAGGCTTGGCCGAAGTCGTTTGGCTCGATTCGTGAGATATCCACTAAGGCTCAAGAGACCTACTTTCACTATAAGTCGTTGAGAGACCAAGTAGATGGCAAGTCAAGCGAGAAAGCTAGGCGCTATTACATTGCCCATAACTTTCACCGGCTTCTTTGTTGAAGGAAGAACTCGGGCAGGGCAGCTAGGGACCAGCGATTCGGTGTTGCTCAAGGCAGCTCATGGGAATTTCTTTGGCAGGAACTTCTCTCCCCCTGACCGGCTAAATATTGACTCATGGGTGGCGGTCGGGCTACCCTTGGGTAAAGGAAGGAAGCGATCCAATAATGAGCCTACCACAACTGCTCACTAGGAGAATTCATAGTGGCGGTTGGACAAGTCGTGGTGGAGTACGATGAAGAGTGCTAGTTTTTTAGAAAGATTTTGGTGCTCGCCTCTTGGGCAATTATTATAGCGCCTAGTTCTTTCCTTTCGCTTCTTAATGGAAGAGAAGCGACAAAGTTCTGGCTGTTACTGCCCCAATTATTATGCTTTCAAAAAAAGAGGAGTTTCAAAAGTAAGAGATTGCAGTTTACCCATTCCTCTTGGGGCAAGGGCAATTGGACGCGCCTGGTGCAAATGGATTTCTTTTTGAATGAAATACCAATCATACGGTCGAATTACCGGCTTCGCGGGACGAAGGTAGGTCCGTATTCCAATTCAGGAAATAGAGACTTCTTCTTCGAAAAAGCGCGGGCTGACTCGGAGACCTGGGACCTTGACTTGTCAAGTAGCTTGCTGTCTACTAAACGAGCTGAAAGATCTTACTGCCTGGGAACGTTGCATGACTGCTCGACCGGAGAGTTCAAAGGAGAATGTGTCAGTAGAAGGCTAAATGTCTTTGAGGAATATTGGACTGAGCTGAACTGTCAAAGAGTTCGAGAAGCTTTCTAGTTCATTCAACATTCCTTGGTACCGTCCTGGTCTTTCCTTCTCGTGAGAATGTAATTCTTCCAAATAAATGCCACAAAAGCTAGTCGGCAGGGCTGACGAAGATATTTAAGTAGCCGCTCTTTATCTTCTTTCTTTTAGATCTCGCGGAGAGCTTTGCCTGGCTTTTTAAGCTTTATGCCTTTGGTTTTCCCGGGCTGAGAGACTTGACATTCATCCAAGTGTTTCTACATTTGAGGGATGAAGTAGAAGGAATCCAAGTCATACTCAGCGATGACTTGTCTCACTACTGGACAGCTTAAACCTTTCTGAAGATGTGTCCTTGATTCAGGCGCCACCGACCATATCTCACCACAGGCTCTTCAAGACCAACCGATGTGCAAAAAAAAGAAAAAGTCTCTATAGTATTATTCAAGCTCTTCAGCAATAGAAAAAGGAATCCTTAGGCGGGTCCCCTAATGCATAGGAAGACCCCTAGAACTTACTTAATGAGTGTCGGTTTTCGGATATAAAAAAGTATTTCCATCCCGGTAGTCTTCCACTGAACCAATCCGCCGGGGGTCTCTTATTAGTAAGCTTCTTAGAGTTTTTGAAACACCTTTGAAAAAGGTTAGTCATAATGGCCTTATAAACAACATTACATAAACTAATGGGACGAAATTGTGATAAGCGAGAGGAGCCTTCACCTTTTGGGATAAGGGCAATAAAGGTATTATTGAGACCTCTAGGCATGGTCCCAGAGTCACAAAAGTCCTGTATAACATCTACCACATCCGCTTTTTCCGTAACCGTAATCTAGGATTGTCCCGCTTGTAAGATTATTCAAATAGGCAACTCTTTCATTCTGAATGTTTTGCTGCCCTCGAGAAAGACCATAAACATAAAAAAGAGGAACTCGAGCAGAGGCTGAAAGGCCCTTTCTCTTTCCTTACCGTCTAGCGATACCATTTACATTTGTAGGAATGCATGGGACTACTTTCTATAAAGCACTTTAGGTGGCTCTACCACTTCCGTAGGCGGCCGGAGGAGCTGAATAGGCGGCAGGAGGAGGAGCAGCTAGCCCAGCTGTAGACTTCAATGTAGAGGTTGGGAAACTATGTGCTGCGCATAAATCACCGAAGGATGGACGTAGTTCAGACGATCAAAAGATTCAGGATCAAGCGGAGGTTTCTATTCCACTACTAGAATGGCACTAATGAAATGATGACTTTATCTGAATTACATCCATCCTTCCCCTTTCTTTGGTAATGGCAGCTACGAGCTAAGCGAGGAAGTCTCCCTAACTCTGCAATTTATGATTCGATCGGGGATCCTTTTACTGGTATTGATCGGAATGCTGTGGAATAACTAAGTCACTTGCTTTAGCTGCCTAAGATATGAGAAACACCAATATAGCTATGCTTGCTAAAACTTCCAATGTCACAAATCGACTGAGAGAGGAGGATGAAATTAGTTCAAGAGAAATGAGTTCATTTTGCAAAGAGCTTTTTTTTTAATATATCAGGTAATTTATTCGAGAGATTTTGGTAGTGTGGGATCTAAAGGTAGCTTCTTTTTCATCCCGATAAATAGCACTAAGCAATAGCTTTACTTCCATTCGATGTAGTGGGATCGTATGAGAATGTATCATTTCATGAGATAATAAAAAAATTGAAACAAGAGAAAATCGTACTAAGTTACAGGCTGGTTCGACATAAAAAAAGAGTCTGCCGGTTTGGGCATGATTCCCCGGAGTGAAACCAAGTCAGCTTGAGCAAGACACCCTGTGTAAATGTTCAGTCTCATAGGGTGCAACTGGTGTAAGAGAGGGCCCCTTAGAAAATGAATAAAATAGTGTACAGCTTCAGCTCGGATAGGTTTTCAGGAGCCGGAGAGTTATGTTCGGGCGGAAAACGGAAGAGTGGTACATTCTGGGAATCTGGCTCGGGTTATGGACAATCACCGGTCATACAGTGGAGATGTGTTGGGATGTGAATGGCAATTGATCCTATCTAAGTCGGGTTCCAACGAAGCCGATTTAGTGATTTACATCCATCCTTTGCCATTGCAAGGTAGACCACCTATGGTATGGAAAGTTGAAAACACGAATGCCCGGCCCGGCTTGCAGAGTTGAGACGCTCATAACCCGATCGTTTACATTTTCGTAATGATCCCAAGCGGTGCCAATATTGTGTCCCACATATCTCCACACTGGTCTCTTCCTTCGCCTTCGGCTGCTACACGACTTACCAGCTTGCCCCGGAACAGAGAGCGAAGGATGGATGTAATTCAGATGGTATTGTCCCGAAAGTATGACTTTGACCCAAACTAGCTGCTGAATTAGTCCTTCTTTAGGTGCACATACATTTTGTGAACCAGTTCTGAGAACCTATCATCCCCATCAGTTTACGTATGAGGCCCAACTATCTTTTAGAAAACAGGTTGCGACCAGAGCCAAGTAGACAGATAGCGTTACTGCAGGTCTCGGGCGCTAATTTATCCAGATTTTTCTGTTTTGGTGGGTAACAACACATGGCTCAAGCTGCTCCATGACTCTCCACAGGTAATGCTCCGAGCTGGAGAAAAAGCTAAAACATAACCTTAAGAAGTGGGGAAAGAAACTTCTTCAGGAATGTTTTAGCTTTCGGCTTTGACAAAACATTTACGTAGCGTTCGAGATGGATACATCAGGAGGTCTCTATCAGGATAGTACCAAAAGTAAACGGGGTGCCTCCCGGTTCGTTCACTTACGTCTCCCATTCCCGCGGATGTCTTTTCACGGATAGGCATATCTCATTCAACGCCGGAACGAAAAAGAGATGCAAGGCAGGCACTGTCTCAAGTGGGCGGGCAGGGTCTTATGTGCGCATCTTCCTCTTCTTTCTAAAGAGCCAACGCGGCCTTCCTCTCTTCCTTCTCTAGTTATCGCTCCAAGTATATATCCAATCATCTTATCGTCGAAGAAAGAGAGCTTCTCTAAAGGCTCAAGAGATCTCTTTCTTTGTTCCGCCGGCGAGCGAGACAGGAAAGAAAACTGCCTACCATCCTATGGATTTAGTTGAGAAAGTGTGGAATGAGCTAGGACTTCTGAAAGAGGGAAGGTGCTAATTAGGCTGCTGGTAGGTGAGGTTTGGAACCCTCGGAAGCTACCCATTTCCTTCGGGCAACCTCCTTTCGGGATGACTAAAACCGGAACTAAAGTATGTAATTCATTACTAAAGACATAGGCTCTTCAAGACCTTAGCAGGCAAAATACCGCATACCACTTCAATCTGAATTACATCCATCCTCTAGTTTGCCACGAAAATGATGGGCAAGGGGCTTAAGTTGAATCCCTTTTCTTATATGCTCTTATTGCTGTGAGGAGTGCTCTTTGTCATCTCGGATCATCCTATGCCTGGTTGTGGGGCTAGTTGTGGTTACAGGTCTTGCTTCTCTGATCATTCTTCTTTGATTCATGTATTATTGTAGAATGATGAAACGGAGATGAGAGTCGATCTTGTGTTGTGGTGTATTCGTTTGTTCGAGGTGAAAGATCTGCAGAGCCGCCCAAGAGTGCTTTATAGAAAGCGGTCCCCGGTTGGCTAATTCTTTCTATACACCATACGAACCAGCTATCCACTCTGTCAATCAAGACTGCTCCTCCGGTGGACTCCATTCTTTTCTGTCAGGGGAGGCATAATTCTTAGATTGTAAACTGCTCTCAGGCAAGAGCCGGAGAATCAGTTAAAACTTCCTCATCTCTTCTTCTACACAGAATGATACTCAACAACCGAATAAATAGACTTCGCTTCTGGAAGAGGCGTGCTGAGATCCTTTCTTTGATTCTCTTCTTGACTTATTCTCATAGTTTGCTCTTGCAAGTGCTGCATCCGAACCGAAGCACACTTGAATGAAAGACCGGGATTTTCTTCCTCCCACCTACCGTGTTCTGCCACTGTTTTGTCCCTCAATCTATCTCAAAGCACGTGCCCTCTCTTACCAAAGCTGATGTCACCACTCCACTGGTTGAGGTACTTTCGGCTTTCTCCCGTTCAACCGGCCGGATCTACTAGTTCTTCCTTCCTTTGCTTCGGGACAGGGACGGTTGCTATCAGAACTGAATGGGCAGAACTTGTTCAGTTCATTCCTGGCTCCAAGGTCCAGCTTCAACTATTCGCTTTCCGCTCGCTTAAGCGGTACTTCTCCTTTAGAAAAGAATTCATCGGCAGAAAGATCCCGCGGATTCCAACATCGAAAGTCCATCCTACTTTTTGATTTTGTAGGGAAAGCGATGCTGCCCACTCAAAGCGCCTTTATCCGGAGTGCTCTTATTTGAATAATGATCAAGGAAAGCTTGCTTGACTCAGCATATGTATGGTTTTTCCTAGCAAAGTACACCCGTAAAGAAGACTTGCTGGTCAGAGCAACGAGACCAAGAGATTAGAAATTATGGAAATACGCTATGAGCAGAAGAGATGAAGGAAAATGTTATATATATCCTAAGAAGGGGCAATTCGTCCGTTCGACAAGTGATTGGCGTCCGGGCGGCGCAAGCTCCTCAGAATTGGAAGAAAGATGCTTTAGTTCAGGACTTGTGGCAGGGAGGACAATGGCAAATTAAGAATTTAGAGGAAGCGAACAAAGAAAAAAAACGCTGACGATCGTTCTTTTCACAGGAAGGCCCAGAGCTAACTATCGAGACTTTGGAATTCCAGATAGACGAGGAAAGCCTGGCTTGTGGGAGGCGCCAGGCTCGAGAGACCTTAGTTTCTTCGGCTTTCGCGCACGAGAATTTCCTCTTCTACGCAAGATGACTGTTTCTGGTAGATCTCTCTCCACTCAGCATCCGGGAATTCCCGAATGCACATGTCCGACTCGTCATCTCATTGAAAGTCATTTTTTACAGAGAGTGGGGAAGAATTCCTTTCTCCTCTAGAGGTGGGTAAGGAAAAAGTGAAGACTTCGCATCTCCGGTGACGATACCATTTTCTTTGGCTTGACAATCTTCATCTGAATCGTCTTTCGCCTGGGCTTTCTTCTTTAAAGCCTTGAGCCGGGTATTCACTCGATTCTTGGTCGGATCTTGCTGGGTATTCCCACTTTGCTTGGACGGCGCCTTTTCTTAGTCCTTTTTTCCGCATTTCATCTCAAACATAATGGGCGATTTCAATGCAGTTGATTTCACTTCCTTCGCCCGTATCTCAGCCCGGCATCCACTTCTTGGGGCCCCATTCCCCCTCATCCAGTTAGAAAGGGTAGCTAAGAGCCCATTACTTGCTTTCTTTGCCAAGAGAAAGATGGGATTGGGGAGACTTCCGCTTAGGCATGACCCAGAAGCCGCAGGCTAAGGTGTGGGCTGGCCGATCCCCAAACCAACGCTCGCTTTCTGAATTACATCCATCCTAACTCTCCTGAACAAAATCCGAAGTAAGAGAAGAGTCCTTACTAAACCTTAGCTAAAGCTTCCTTGTTCGGTGTGTTCCATCTGCGGCAAGTCCGAGGAAGAAGAAAAGAAGTCTGGATCCGCGAGAGACCAATATACTTCTGTGGTGATCCTTTATTATCAATAGCTGAACAAATAGTACTTGTTCTTAACTGCGATGGCTACTTATTGGTTTAAGAAGGCTACGCTAGTCGGCTTCTGCAGATGTAGCGGGAAATTAGTCTATTTGACCCTATGGAGAGCTTCAAAAAGTATAAATGCTAGCAGTAACGCCTGGGAGTAACCGTCCCCTATTCAGTCAATTCCTTTTTCTATTGGTTAAGTCTGGCCGATTGACTCCGAAAGAGTGTGGCCTAGCCGCCCTGCCAGCTTGCCAGTGACCAGAGCTTCCACATCTCCACCAAAATCTGATCGAACAACCGTCATTTTCCTGTCTAATAGTTCGCAAGAAAGGGGAAATGAAGCTTACTGGTAACTTCATCAACTGCTCTGAGAGGTTTCGTCCACTTCTGTCGCCTCTATGGTTATGACTCTTGGCCTCGCTCTTGCTTTGTCAAGTTTCCGATTCCGCCCCATAGACCTCTGTCTAACTTTTTCCAATAGCAGCAAGACCAAGAATAGATGGGACAAATTAAAGCAAAGTAAAATCCTCTTCTGTACCGCATTAGTGCGGAAATGCGGTAAGGTCCTGGCAGCAGGTTCATGAGGGAGCGTAGAGTGTTTCAGCTGTTCTTCCTCTTGAATGATATACTGATGCGGATTGGCCTCTGAATCCAGATCGAAGAGACACTCGTTCCTTCAGAGGCAAGATGGACGAGTAAGGTCTCTTTCTCAAGTGTGTACTAACAAGATATACGAATTGCCCACTCTTTTTTACTACCCCCAGGGCCTTGCATCTGAGTAAGGAAGAACCTGTGTTTATTTAACTAGCTAGAGAAAAACTATAGCTCCTCTACTCTGAAGGTCCGACGATTCAGCAGCAGTGCGGATATTGAAGTCTCGACTTTTCGACAAGCTGGTGGATCTGATCTTAACCTCTAACCAGCTGAGCTGACAAATGCAGATATGGGGGAAGGAAGAAATGAATGCAAAGGAGCTTGACGAGATGAATAAAAGGCAAACGTCTGTTATGTATAGTTGGCCTCTGGTCGAAAAGAATCTCCTCCAAGCAGTAGTAGCTCCATACGGGTAGCTACTCCATCATGTTCATGCATAATAAAAGGGGCATCAAAGAATTTCTCTACCGAAGCATAGCACCTATTGAGGTGATACCTTCCTTCGAGACAGGAGTGATAGTCTGGGTTAATGAGAAATCAGCATAATAACGAGAAAGAACGCTAAAAGAGATCTCTTTGTCTTTTCTTGTATTGTTCCTGACTCTCCTTCGTTTGAGTGAAACCTAGTAAAAAAAAGAAATGACTCACTCATTCTTGTAGCTTGGCAAGGATCTTGTACGAGCTTCTATATAGATCACTCGGACTTCCTTGATTGAAAGCAATTGAGTGTTATGGCGAACCTTTCTGAAAGCGATCAATCATCCCCCTTCGTAGAACTCTTCTTCATCACCTGCGATGGTAGAGGATCGACTTGAGTTCCGGTTTCGGAAAGCGCAAGATCTCATTAGTCAGGGAATGCGTAAAGATCGAGTGGGTCGGCGGGTGGGAAGGTTGAAGAGGAATACTGTCGTTCTTTCGTGCTTAAGACGCTTGTACCATGATATTCGAACTTAGAAGAATGAAGTTCATTTTCTTTTTTATAAATGGGAATAAAGAATTCATGTTGATAGCGTGCATATATCGGCAGTTAGATGTAACCATGCTATCAGTACATACGAAGCCCGCCACATCGGTCAGGCAAGTAGACCTCACATGTTGAGGGAGAGAGGGCAATTTAATAGCTCCATCTGAGAGAGAGACCGAAAGGGTGTTCGTACCTGGCAACTAAGTGAATAGGTGAATTTCTAGTTGTCCCGTACCTGCTAAAGACAGTTAGAGTATACGTTCTGACGAGGAACCCCGCTATGCTCGGATCAGGGTCATTTGGCTCGGTAAAGGCAAGCCCGCCTCCAGTAAGTGAACAACTTCAAATAAATGACTTCGCTTTATTGGCAGCAGCAAGCCCTCGCTAAAGAAGACCTACTATCTATAAGGCTACGTCTGACTCATTACCCCTGACGTCGTGGTCTTCTCAATTAGTGGTTTTCTTCCCGTTCCTGTTGTTGACAAAGAAGCGTAGGTCCTTGACTGAATGGCAGGTGGTGCACCAGTTTCGTATACATACGCCCTGGTTGGTAAGGTGATGAAATCGACACACTATATGCGATCTACGTTCATAGGTTCTACCTTGAAGCTCTTCTCAGTGCTCGTACGGCTTGTTTTGTTCGCTGGGCGCATAGTTAATAATGAACTTTTCTTATGAAATTTCTAGTTTGAGCGAGATCTGCTAGTTCCACCATATTTTTATTGATCATCAGCCGAGGTCGTACGGCGGATTGTATAGAAGTCAAAGGCAAACTTTTCACTTATACTTATTATGGGGTAACTCTTTCAGTGCTAACCCCGTGCGGTTATTTACTACCTTCCTCGGAAAAGAAGAAAGAGAACTTTGACCATCACGCCCCCACTTCGTATTATACTTGTACTTGCCCAGCTGTACGACTTTACCTCCACAATGAGCCTCAGCTCGCCGCAGCTTTCTTTGATTCCCATGAAGAGCTGAACCACAAGGATCCTTGTAGGCAGATTTTCTTGATGTTCACGAGACGAAGTCCTTAGATCCGGCTTTGGTGGATGGAGTTGGAGAATACATAGGTCAAGACAAGAATAGATTGATGTAACATAAGTGGTTGCGGTGAGGAGAGCTTGTCTCGGCCGGAAAGATAGATCGAGTTTAGCCTATCTTTCCAGCTTAGTAAGAGGATGGATGTAATAGTATGTCCCTCAAGGAGTTGTCCCCTGGAAAGTGTGTTCCCCGAGTGTGATTCTTGAACGAGAGCATGGTGAAGGCTTTCTATCGGGCGAGGTATGGCCCCCTGCAGAAGCATCCCCGGAGTTCCTTTTTCTGTGCCTACTAAGCAGGAAGGAGGCGATCAACTATAAGAGATTAATGAATTCTTGGCTTGCATTTCTTTTCTCTTTACTGGATTTTACAAGACTCGAAAACAGAAAGTGGGGACTTTAGTTCTTTTTGTACTGTCCTTCAATAGCACAACTGCCAGGAAGAGAAAGAGAGGCCCCGAGTCAATTCCGATTCAAACCGGCCGAGTGGATCGTCGAACCGACAACTCAGCTTCTCAGGCCAAGACTCTATCCTGGTCGGACAGTGCTTTTACACTGACGGTGGATCGCAGACCAAGCACTTTAGCAGTTCGAAGGACCAATTCACTTCTAAAAGAGCCTATTCGGGGCATTCATGTCCACCCTCTTATTCCTAAGGAAAACTTCGCCCAATCCTTGTATATCTTGGCTACAGGGCATTCGATGCATCTTTTTTTGGCATTGCCTCATATTCAATCAAGGAGTATGCGCGGGAGTAGACATATAGAAATCGACATTGAAAGTCAACGGCGTCAGGTAGTATTCAAAATCTGAACTTATAATGCGAGGTTTGCTCCTAGGAAAGTTCCCCAGTCGTTAGTTTTCCGGTCAGCGCTGGACATTAGCTTCTATGGTAAATAGGTCCCCATGCTCTCTGAATCTACTTGTATATAGTCCTCGAGCGCTCCAAGCCGAGCACTAAATTGACATTGATCTTTCCGGTTGACAGATTGAGTACAAATTAAGGTGTAAAAAAAGACATAAGGACGTTCGATGAGCCTCGCGTCAGTCGCTGTGGCGTGGGTGGAGAGGTCAAGTGTCCCTCTCACAGGCTCTGCCGTTGCATTTCAAATTGGTTCAAGGTAAATAACTGGATATACCTTGATCCCGCCTTTCGAACTTCCTCTGTTACGGCTCCTTATGGGTCTTGATCTCGAGATCTTCCGGGTGCAAATGTAGAAGACTGTTCCAAGCACAAATCCAGATGCAGAGGCGAGAGGCCGATGGTGATACATTGAAAAGAACGACTCTACCTTCGTTAAAGAAGGCTGACCAGATACCACCACACCAGATTAAAAAAAGACAAGATAAGCCTTTCTTTCTTGGGAGGCTGTCCATTTCGTGATTAAGACGAGAGAGATTGTGACTCGCAGCCAATCGGAAATCGGCTAAACAATTATTAGTTTTCTTACTGATGGCAAGCTCAAGCTGCTTTCGGTATTACCTTTACTCAGCTCGCTCCGGGCAAGATCCTTCGCTAGCGAGGCAGTGGGATCAAGGCTTTATGGCGATACCATTTTGACCTCAACTCTGCGCTATCCTTATTTCTATCTATGAGTTTCTTTCATGCCCACTTCGCTTCAGAGAATTTTCTTTCTACCACACACCTTTGCCCTTTTCCTGGCTTTCAGTCTTTCATGGCAAAAGCTTAACATTGGAAGACTTGCATGTGATCTCGCTAATTCGCTCGGGCTACTCTTGGTATAGCGCCCTCCCCCCCCCCTTTTTTTTCTCTTTCATCAAGGATCTACTAGAGACTCGCTAGCAAACCCAAAACGGCGATTTAGATCTTCTTTATTTAGAGGCGGGACGTTCGGATCCCGCCACGCCAGTTCCTCCGGGGTCTTCCGAAGGCGTTGTAGGGAAAGGAGTCAGTTCCCGACTAAAGGTTACCCGACCACAAAAATCGGATGTAATTCAGATAGTCTCTTCGATCCTTGATACCTCGTCTATTGCTCTGAACTCATAGTCTAAAAAATAGAATATAACATTGTATTCGCAGTAGGGTCTTCCCGTAGAGCAAGGAAGGTCCCTATTTTCCCTGTATGGCAAAAGGCAAGAGCTCGGATGAGGCTAGGAAGCTCTTCGAGGCAGGATCAGCATAAAATGAGAAAGAGTTGGAGGCTTGGAAAGGCAATTTCATGTATAATGGAAGAACCTCTCTTCTCTAAGAGCAGTGAATCACTGGTATGATCCTTCCTTGTAGAATCGAGTGATTCGCAAGAAAGGTATGTAATTCATCAATTGGAATATCGTTTAGGCGAGATCTTACAGATCCAAGCTCTGACGGAGGGACCTTTTTTGTAATTAATAGAGATGTTTTCTCATCAGTGTTGGCTAACGAAGCCTTTTGCCAGGAAGTTGGTGGGCTCATCATGAATTAGGCTTGGCACCTACAGGGCGTCTTGGCTAGGACCTAAATGCACCTAAATCCAAGAAATTCCTCCTTTTCTGTCTTTAGCTGCGAATCTGGATTGGCCGTTTTCGACGTCAAGAATGCCTTTTTACATGGTGATCTTGACGAGGAAGTTGTTAACTTGAGACCTCCTTGCCTTGATCATCTTCTTTTTTCTTGCTGAACTTCAGAAGAACAATTAAATCAGAATAAGCTAGCCAATGAGATGAACCTAGTAGTTCAGGCCGAATGCCTAAGCGCATTTTGCTCTTCAAGACCTCTCCTGTCCCTGTCACCTGACCTGAGATAAAGTCAACTGGCAACCGTGATCGGAGTCGTGGTTTGAAGATTCATTCATTTTGGAAACGGCCTTTTGATGCAAAAGAAAAAAGACCTCCTACTGGCCATCCCTATTTATATAAAGACCTCAAGTCCTCTCTCCCAAGATTTAGAATCTTCCCCAGTTGCTAGGAATCCGAAATAGAGTTCCTCGTAGTGGTGAAATTAGAGCAGTAAGTTGACCCACCCTGGTCTCTTTCCCACAAGGGACAGAGTAACAACTCTTGAGTTCCCTCGAAAAGAATAGGGAGGTAGATTGATCTGTAAATCCTGCAAAATAGAAGAGTCAGAGCTATGCAGCTTGGTTGACAATTCTAAGGCTTAGGTTTATAAAAAGGCGGGTAGAGTCTCGCTTTCTTTTGGAAAAGTCTCGAGCAAGTGCTTGTTGAAGAATGGCCTGTCGCGAGCTACTTCGTCAACTCACATTGCTTCCTATGAAGAAAGCTCGAGCTCTTCCTTACAGCTCACTCGCTCGGGTTACAGAGTCCCGCGGCCTAATTACACAAGTCTAGTTAGTTTTGGGCAATGTAATAGCGCCTTGAGTAAGTTATATAGAAGGATTTATCCCTATCACTACCATAATAATAGGAAAGAATATAAACGAGTAGGTGATTTTGGATTAGCTCCTGGGATTTCGCGTCGCGCCTGCTACTACTTTTAACAGGTACTCTCTGCTGAATCCCGTTCCAGTACAAGTAGCCCCAGAGGGGGCGTCAGGTCAGCCATTCGACTGGTTGGCAGAAGCAATTTTAGGGAAAAACCTCTCTCATATTAAAGCGGATCTTCCGACCCTTACGAATGTCCTACGAGGAGGACCCTGACGTAGTCAGGTAAGTCGTATCTCCTCCTGAAAGAGGTAAGTGAAGTTTAGGTAACGACTCCATCTCAACAAATGGCGGATCGTTAGAGAACTTCTTTAAAACGCTTCTACACCAGTTCTGCCACCTGTAGAAAGATAGCTTTCCTATCAGATGAGGCAGAACCAAAATATCGTGTCTATGAGTCTAAGTAAGGAGCCGCGTAGGGTTCGACGGTTGTGCTCACGACTCCGTATAATCTTGCACAGCTTGGCTTGATCTTTCCGAACGGGCGATTTCATATGACTCGAAATTTGAAGCTGGTGGCTTGGAAAAGCTTAAAATAAAGCTGCTATTGTCTCAATTCTAATCGGATAGTGAAGGAACTCTTCAACATGTATCCGTCTCACGCCTAACTGTCTCAATCAAGGACTAGACCTTAGAAAGTCAGCAAAGAACGATACACTTCATGGAATCTCCTCCTTTCCCAATAGAGCATCAAAGGTAATGACTTGAGTTTTGTCGGGAAATCCTACAGAGGCTTTACAAAAGAAAAAATCTTTGTCTTGAACCCTATTTTTTGTAAGGGAAGCATAGGAAGAGAAGCCGGCGCCGAATAATACTCGAACCGTCTTTTGGGATCATGGCTAGGGCGCCACTACGAGTACACAGACCGGGTCACATGTCCATGGGTCCAACCAATGGTGGTCTACTCGAGGTTTACAGGTGCTAGCAGAATATGCTCTAAAGAACAGACAACCTGCACGTAACACTTCAGGATTATCCGTCTCATCCCAAAAGAAATCCGCTTTTGCCTTTTCAAGATTGGGTTTGTGGTCCTTGTTGCCACAGAAATCCATAGCCATAGGGAAATCTTCCTCTAACACATAGAAAGAAGGATTCGAACAAGCTTTGATGGAACAACCCGTACTTGACCATCCCCTTGTCACTATCAAACCCTTAGCCTCATTTGTTGATACT
>JAOYMZ010024454.1:0-17730 GCA_025802335.1 Pinguicula primuliflora | reverse complement strand
TCAACTCGCGGTCACTGGACAAGGCTGGGTGAACCAGCGATTTCCTTCACGGAGGCGGAGGTTGTGAAATCGAGCGCGGTGTTCTCTAATGCTCTAATTGGTAAATTCTCTCATGGTCGGCCCTCTATGAAGTATATTCGGAGTGTTATCAAGTCTAAATTCAATCTGAAAACTGATGTTGTTGTTGGATTGATGGATCATCGACATGTTCTTCTCCGGTTTGGATGTTTTGAGGATTACAATCACGTTTTGCTGCAAGAGATCAGGAATTTTGGCCGATTTCCTATGCGTGTCTTCTGTTGGACACCATACTTCCATAGTGATGTTTTACCAAATATTGCACCAGTGTGGATCTCGGTACCAAAGCTTCCACTTTGTCTCTATACTAACGAACATGTATTTGGCATTGCCTCCTGTCTTGGCATCCCTATCATGCTGGATCAAGCCACCACTTCCCCATCCCAGCTGAGTGAAGCGCGCGTGTGTGTGGAAATTGATCTGTTGAAGCCTCCAGTTCCTCGTGTCTGGATTAGTATGGGCAATGCTGAGTTTTGGCAGAAGGTTATCTATGAAACTTGTCCTGCCTATTGCTCTCACTGTTTGCGGAAAGGTCACACTCAATAGAATTGCAAGGTGCTAAGCAGCAAAAACAAGCCCCTGAGGTTTAGGTTCCAGTGCCTCAGTTTGTTCCATTTCCAGCAAAAGCTGGTCAAGACACAAAAGACAAGGTGGTGCTAGATATACCAAGTACTAGTGCTACAGTTGGACAGGTTATCCTTGTTGATTCCATTTATCAGCGGATTCAATCTGATTTAGTGGAAAGTGCTCCATGTGTGAGCAATCCTACTGGAGAGGAGGTGCAAGGGAGTCATTCTGTGTATGTCCCAGTGCTTCACAGCTGGGTACACTACTTGATCCCTCTCTTTCACATGCTTTGATCATATCTAATGCTAAATCTGGTATATCTGAGTCCATCTATACAGATACTGCTGTTGTGGATGGTACTGTTTCATTTGATTTATCTATGGTATCTGTGCTTGGGGATGGTGATTCTAAGAGCATTGTAGATTGTGGTAATAAAGAGACTGTTGACTTGCACGATGTAGCTTTAAATGAAATTTCTCCCACTGAGCATTCTTCTTATTGTGATTATGTTGCTGAACCTTTGCTAAAGCTTGCTGATTTGCATAGTCAGAATCTAACCTTGTCTGATATAATCAATGTTGATAGTATTTCGTACACTTCTGTTGTGCCTATTCTTCCTGATGGTAATGATGCATTGAGAGAATGTGTTATCACTAGTGATAAGATGGCACTTGTTGATGATGTTACTGCTTTGGTTGTCCACACTCCTAACTTAGCTATGGTTAAGGAGAATGAGGAAAGGGCATTGGTTGTTGATAAACCTGTCGTCGATGGGAGTGCTACTGAGGAGGCTAGTCTAGATACTGATACTCATTTAGCTGGTGTGTTGGTACCTATAGCTGCATCTAAGATTGTGATTCCTCCTAGTTTTGAGTATGAAGGATCTGATGATGCAAACGAGTCTATGTCTTCTGATGATGCTTCTATTGCTCCGAAAACTGAAGAAATATTTGAGAACGAAATAGTTCTCACGAGTATGACAAGGAAGCCAAAACAGCATAAACGTAGGAAGAAAAAGTCTCTAGGTAAAGAGCAACGGTATCTTCTCCGGTATAAAGCCAACTCTATAAATAAATGATGAAGGGCCTTATATGGAATATCCGAGGAGTTGGTAACAAACCTTCTCAGCGGTGCTTATTGAATCTTGTCAAACTGCATAGCTTGGAATTTTTAGTTCTTTTGGAGCCTAAAATTCCAAGAGATAAACTAGTCTCCTTAATCAGTAAACTGGGATTTTCTGATGGAATTGCAAACACTATAAACACTATTTGGATTCTGTGGAATCATTCTCTGACCTGTGCTACTGTTTTGGATTCTGATCAACTTCTGGTGGTAGAGGTTCTTTCGGCCAACTCAAAATACTACTTAGGTGGTGTTTATGCAATATGCACCAGAAGGGAGAGAGTTGATTTGTGGTCCAAAATGCGTGACGCCAATTCTTCTTTGGTTAATCCTCTTTTGATTGGAGGTGATTTTAATGTCGTTGTTTCTCCTTATGAGAAGAAGGGAGGTAGGCCAATTAATCTTTCCTCTTCTTCTGATTTTTTGGAGGCCATTAGAGATTGTTTCTTAACGGATGCTGGTTATAATGGGGCTCATTTTACTTGGAGTAATAACCGTGACGATCCTCACTGTGTAATGAAGAGGTTAGATCGAGTTTTCATGTCTGAGAACTTGATTATGGTTGCTTCTCCTATACAGGTGCTGCATTTACATCGAGGAATAATTTCTGATCATGCTCCTCTACTGTTAGAAATGGTTGATAATGTGAAAAAATTGCCCTCGCGCTTCCAGTTCCATACTTTCTGGATTCATCACCATCAGTTCTTCGATAAGGTGAGAGAGGTGTGGAGTAGGCCGGTTGTAGGTGTGAATGCTATTCGAGTTTTTGCCGAAAAACTAAAGGTGCTGCAAACTGAATTGAGAGCTTGGAACAAAGCTGTTTATGGAAATGTTTTTGAAAATCTGCGGGTAGTAGAAGATCATCTGATGAATCTGGAGAATCAGTATGCAGAATCAGGTCTGCCGATTGACCGTGCTCTGTTGCATTTGGCTCAAGCTCAGCATACTCAGAGTCTTTTGGCTGAGGAACTATACTGGAAGGAGAAGGTCAGAATTAAGTGGCTCAGAGAAGGAGATAGGAATACAAGTTATTTTCATAAAATAGTCAAAGCAAGAAGAATTAAAGCTGCAACATTGGCTCTCTTGACACCAGATGGGGAAAGGGTTCCTGATGCTGAAATTCTAAGCATTATCGTGGAACATTTCAGAAAACATCTTACAGCTGAATCTGCTCCCTCTTCTATAGAGCTCATTGATCTGATTCCTTCTCTAGTTACATCAAGTATGAATGAGGCTTTAACTTCTTGGCCTGATGAACTGGAGATACGCACTGCTGTTTTCCAGTTAAACAAAGATAGTGCCCCTGGCCCGGATGGCTTTTCTGAAGCATTTTTTCAAAGCTGTTGGGATATCATTTCCGAGGATCTTGTTAGTGCTATTCATGCTTTCTTTGCAGGGCAGGAATTGCCTAAAATTGTTACTTCCACACTTGTATGTTTGGTGCCAAAAGTGACAAATCCAAGCAACATTTCTGAGTTGAGGCCCATCAGTTTATGCAATTTCTTTGGCAAGGCGTTCACAAAGATAATGGCCACCAGGTTATCTGGCATCTTGCCGTCTATGATTTCTCCTCAGCAGTGTGGCTTTGTGAAAGGCTGCCTGATTTCAGACAACACTATATTGGCGCAGGAAATCTACCAATCTCTTGCCCTCAAGCAAGGAGAGATAAATATTGCCATGAAGTTGGATATGGCAAAGGCATTTGACTGTCTCCTGGTTGTTTCTGCTCAGAACACTGAGAGCTTTTGGGTTTTCTGAGATTTTTATAGACATGGTGTGGAGGGTTTTATCGAACAACTGGTTCACTATCTTTTTTAAAGGAGAACAGCATGGTTTTTTCTCATCTACGCGTGGTGTGAGGCAGGGTGACCCCCTGTCTCCTGCTCTATTTGTCCTTGAATCTGAAGCTCTGAGTAGGGGACTTAACAGGCTGATGGAACAAGATGCTAAATGTTCATACAGGCTTCCTCGAGGCTACTCTGCTATCTCTCACCTCGCTTTTGCTGATGATCTTATTGTTTTTGCCAGAGACACTCAAACTTCTTTGCAAAAAGTATTTGAGTTGATCAGCAAGTATGAGATAGAGTCAGGTCAACAGATTAATAGGCAGAAGAGTAACTTTTTTGTTGCTTCTCATGTATCTTCTGCGCAGATTGCAGATATCACCTCTTGGAAAGGACTGCAACATGCCACTCTCCCTCATATATATCTTGGGATACCACTATACACTGGTAAAAAGTTGGCCAGCCTCTTTGATTCTCTGCAGCTTAAAATCCAGGCACGGTTAGATAGTTGGGCTTTGAAATACTTGTCCATTGGTGGGAGGTTGATTCTCATTCGGCATGTGTTGTCAAGTCTCTCGGTTTATCAAGCTATGACACATCAGCCTAGTAAGACAGTTATGAAGTGTATTGAGTAGATGTTTTCGAACTTTTTTTGGGGCACCGTAGATAGCAAACAGAAAAGGCATTGGGTATCTTGGAAAAGAGTTTGTCTTCCTCAATCAGAGGGGGGTTTGAGCATTCGCAGATTGAGAGACATATGTCTTTCAGCTACTATGAAGCTTTGGTGGCAGATTCGGCAGATTAAGTCTTTGCTTGCCAGATTTTTAGCATAGAAGTATTTTGCACAGGATAATATCTGTCGAGTAAAGCTTAGTTATAACAGCTCACGTCTGGAAGAGACTGATTGCTATCAGGCCTTTGATGCTAACAAACACTTTGTGGATGATCGGGGATGGCTCAAATGTATCTTTTTGGTGGGATTACTGGAGAGCAGCAGGTCCTCTCCATTTGTTTTTGCCCTCTGAAGCAACAGATGTGAGGGTACAAGATATGAGGGCAGATCATCAGTGGGATATTGAACTTCTTAACCTTCCAGTGAGGGTGAAGGAAGATATCTTCAATATCAATCAGTTTTTGACTGAAGATAAATGTATACTCATCTGTTGATGGAAAATTCTCCTTTAAAGCAGCTTAGGATTGTGTTCGACACAGTGAACCCTCTAGGCGGATTTTCAAATGGATTTGGCATCAATTTATCCCTGTAAAGCTGAACATTCTGTTATGGAGGCTACTACATGGGACAGTACCTGTAGATGATGTTGTCTGTCAGCTTGGCATTGCGATAGTGTCCAAATGCTTCTGTTGTAAACATCAACCTCAAAGAGAGACACTTAATCATCTGTTCCTGGAAGGGGAAATAGCCACTCAAATCTAGGACTTTTTTGACTCTTCTTGTGATATTCTGAGTAATGCAAGTTCATTAAGGGAGAAGTTGGGGGTCTGGGCTGGGCTTAAGGGCAGCCGCTTGTTGCATTACCTTGGCCGCTTTATTCCAGCTTGTGTTTGTTGGTTTATTTGGACTCATAGATGTGCAGCAGCATTTCAAAGCTCATCAATGGATCTAAATACAATTCTCTCCCTGATATTACAACTTCTGCGCCACATGATAGGGAGGGTACGCTTCACTAGTGCCTTTACCAGTCATGACCGTCAGCTTCTGGGCAAATTATGTATACCTATATCTTCAGTACCTCCGAGGGAGGGCAAAAAGAAGACTGTATTGACATTTATGGACCATTACCAGCTGCATACTCACTGCTACATAGAACATGGAACATCATCAAAAAGTGTTTGTGGAGTTAACCCCTCAGGGGATCTTTTGTGCTGGTTTTACATTCGCTTTCTCCACTGTTGAGAGTAAAAGGCTCAGAGGGATATATGCAGGTCTGAGAATGTGCGAACATGCTGGTTATTCTAAAGTGCTGGTGAATGTTGATGCCAGCCTGTTCTACTTGCGAAGCCCTGGTGGGAATGGCTGTCCATGGCGCTCTTTCTTCCTCTATGACAAAATTAAAGTTGCTTCACATAATGGCATAGTCTTTGCTCCAGTCAGAAGGGCTCCTTGTCACATGCTTGCTGCGTTAGCACGGTGGGGCTATGACTATGGAGATCACAACTTCTATATAGAGTTTATGCTACCTTCTTCGGTCCGAGTAGCATACCAGATGGACAGGTTTGCATCAAGTGCTACATCATAACATTAAAAAATGTTTCCTCTTCCTTTCAGTTTGCAGGCCCTTGTAAATGCTGTTAAGGAATTGGAAAATATAGGTTGCCTCGGCTACTAGCCTGGTTCCCAATCTGGAATCATTTTGCAGTCTCTGGTTACATGGGGGTGTTTTGCTATTGATCATAGCACTCACCTCTGGCAGAGGTACATTCATGTACACCAATATAGTTGTTGAACTGATCAGATGGTTATCATAGCAGTTATCTTTGCTTATACATATCTCTTATTTGTGCATGGTGATGCTGGAGAGTTGTGAAGAAATACCATAGGGTGCTGCAGATATATCAGAAAGCGTAAAGGCATGTGCAGCTGTGGAACAGACAAAATACTGGGATGATGCTAAGGCATTGGAAGTTATAGATTACCTTGGCTGCTAGCCTGTTCCCATTTTGGAACCGTTTTGCAGTCTCTGACTACACGGGGTGGTTTGCTATTACTTATAGCATTCACCTCCGCAGAGGTACATTCACAGCCAAAAAACATATCTCTGATGCATTGTTCCAATATGTTCCTTTGGCAGCCATTTCTGCTCATTCTCAACTTTTCTTGTGCATGGCGATACTGATATGGAGGATACAAAAGGAAAATCATGTGTACAGCAGAGAGGTGCTATTGCGGGCGTGGTGCAAGAGGGATGCAAAAATTTGCCAACTGTGTAGCTTGGTGAGGGGGATGAAGGTAAAAATATAAAGTGTTTGCGTTATCCATAATCATTTGGGTTCTGTGGTTCATAGACTCAGTTAGCAGCAACTTGTAGTCTGTGGATTTAGTTTACCAGCAATTTCGGTTTATTTTCAACTTTGGTTCACCTTGCCATCTTTGTGTGAGGTAAGTATGGGTTCAAAATTGTATCAATTTTTCCATATGAAAAAATAAAGATTTAGATTACTTGCTGAGCCTCGGCTCACGGATATGTTTATCCAATATTTTCAAATCTAGGGACAGAGGGAGGCAGACGGAGCTGATAAGTGTTCGTGTTATGCTGTTTCTATTTAGAATTTCAATAAATTGCATGCCTAGATATGTTAGGCAGTGCTAGTGATAGAAGAGTGGAATCCTTTCTGAGATTTGAACTCTTGTCAGTTTCTTTCAAATAAAAGATGTTTGCTATGTTCATTCCTTTGTGTTTATTTTAGTATGGTCACTGCTCTATTAATGGAAGGCATATGGTATCAGACTGGACATTCTGAACTTGGGTCATTACATTCATTGGGTCATGACAGTATCCTTTGGAGGCTTGAGAGCTTTGTCAGGTGACCAGGGCTTAGAGAGAGGAGCATCAGAAGGTTTTGTAATAACATTGATAGAGAATTCTTCTTCTGTAACCACATCTACACGCGCCATATTCTGGATGCATTCAGCCTGAGCAATTGAATCTTATTTTGGGACAGCATTTTGTTTTGGGGTGGCTAGTTTTGCACCAGGTGGCTTGTTCTTTTTCTTTAAGGATTGTCCCTTTCCCTTCCTGTGTGAGCAATGGTTGGCATTGGCAGATGGATTAGCGTCTGTTTCTGTGATGCACTCAGCGTTATGGCCTCTCCCTCCTCTTGTATGACATTTTCATTAGTGGCGTCAGCAGTACTGGTAACTTGAGCTATTGTTGGATGCTCTATAGCAGTATTTGGCTCATCCTCATTCTCAGCAAGACATGAAACAGTGTTAGAAATGTTTATTGGCAGGGCACCTTCACATAGAACAGTAGAATTGAGGTTACCTTGGCCGGAGGTTGAAGCTTTTTGGAGAGCCTCAACCTCCGTAGTAGCATGAACTGCATCAAACTCAACAGAAGGAGTCTTACTGGCAGCGAGACGTTTGTTTTTGTTTACTTGTCTGTATACAAATTGGGCCTTTGTAGCAGTCTTTGTAGCAGCCTTTTGGTGTCCAACATTAGTTTTGGCCTCAGGTATTGTTGCTTGGCTCAAATCTTTCCCTCCAGACTCTTTATTTGCAGAAGCCTTGATTGCTTTTTCTGGGTGGAGAACTTTGCAGGCTTCCTGACTGTGCCCTTGCCTCAAACAATGCTGACAGTATGCCGGTTTACGCTCAATGTGAAGGGGTTGCCAGAAGTCTTCAAAACCCTCAGATTCGACAAATACTATTGTGGGAGGAGTGGAGAGCAGATTCAATTCAACATATATTCTTGCCAAACTTGGCATGATTAGAAGTTCAGTTGCTGCATTAATTCTTAGAAGCGTACCCAGAAAACTTGCAATTGAGTATATAGCGTCCTTACGATAGAGGTGCACAGGCAGGTTAGGCATAGAAACCCATACAGGAGCTATATGTGATTCTGCCTTTGGCTTAAAATCAGGAGACCACTTGAACATACACATAGGGAATTGCTTCAAATTCCATGTTTCCATTAACCACATACGATCTCTATCTTCATCATTTGAAAAACGAATCAGAACATGTTTGGAGTCAAGATGACCAACATTTACCTCTCCTTTGAAGCCGATTGTAACTATCAATTTGCAAGTTTCAGCCATGGATGGACGACCATGATTGAATTTTCCCACGACTGCTAGACCAAAGGGAGCCGACAAGGCTTCAATTTCTGCTTTTGTGAAGGAGACTTTCGGTTCTCCTTTCCAGAGGGTTCATTTCTTCATAGGAATTGGGGTGTAGGAAGCATTATTACCTGTGCCAAATAGCGTGAAGAATGAGCGGCGAGTTGTAGTGTCCTGTGCAAGGGTCGGTGGCTTGGGCTCCGCTGCGGAAAGAGGCGAGAAGTCCTCTAATGCTGTGGATCCGGCCATAGGCCGGCGTGTTAGGTCTGCAACATTTCAGAGGCGCTTGTGAGATCCAACCGGGGATGACAGGATGTCGGCGATGGTGGGGGCGACAGGAGAAGATTCAAATCGCACACACTACTGTGTGTTTCGCTAGAGAGAACATAGGTTTTCCGTTGATAGAGATGAATATGAGTATAATTACATTAGTTTGAAATTTATTATCAAAATTTATGATGTAAATTAAAATATTTTAATTTTAATTCATTTTTAAAGTTAGAAGATTACTTTTTTCATTTTTGTGTGGTTCGAGTTTACTTTTCAAATATAAAAATTTCGGTCATTTTTGCGTTCTACACAATTAGCACTTTGGTTGAGCCACCGCCTTAAGTTTGCCCATTTTTTGTTTGGATAGAGTTTACTTTTCAAATAAGTCAAGCGTAAAAGTAACTTTATGAGAAAATTATTTTTGAAAAGTAACCTTAAAAATGGAACTTGAAAAAGTAAAATCCATCTTTAAAAATAAATCAAAAATTGAATATATTTAAGTTAGCATAATAAACTTTGATACTAAATCGCTAACTAACGTAATTACACTCATTCCCGCCAACAACAACCACCATCACGCTTTCCTGACTGCGAGAAAATACAAATCAATATTTATTTTATTCTTCTCCATTCTAGGCTCAATTTTTCCTGAAACACATTCTGAGAGAGCGAGAGAGACCAAGAGCATCAACAAACATAGCGTGAATGGAACAGATCTAATCCGTGTTCCATTTTTGAAAGTGCGATTGATTCTGAATTCTAGATTATTTATGGACAAGATTATTTAGTACGCGATATGGGTAATGTATTTTGGTTGGAGAATTTCAATTCCATGATATGAGTGTTTATTTTCTGGGTTAATTCAGTCGATTTGTGGACAAGAAGATAGGTTGCAACCTACGTTCGGTCCCCCCGACACATTGGAGTCGTGATTAACGTGCTTGGTCGAGTAACCCGACTACTTGATTCTACATATTTATATTATATATACGCTGCTCTGTCTTGCAAATGAAGTTGAGTGTATTTTATAAGATTGTAAATCTTGATGAAGTAAAGGATCTTCCAGAGCTTAAAGGAACAGTCGCCGATTGTAGTTTGAGAGCTATTCAAATTGATGAGAACCTATTGTTTGCATCTTTATTAGATCTCCTTTACACCAGATATGGTATTAGTAGAAGTATAATAGATTTAGTTTTGCAATACAATCCCAAAAGGAAGTTCGACCATGCAGAGTCTACCTTTTTCTTGTGATTTTTAAGCCAACGTTAGAACGAAGATTCAACGAGATACACCGTGAAAGTTATTTTGCGTTCTAAGGGAGTGACATAATGCATGCAGTTTGGCTCCATGGTTATGCCGAAACATGAGTCTGTGACATTCGATGTAGCAACGTGCGAGACCAAAGCTAACGGACTGGTTGCACATAAGCTCAACGTCAACGTGATAGAAATCGTGATGAATATTCAAGCCAAGACACCTTGTGTTGATGTGTTTGCAGCAGTAAATGAATCCGACACGAGTTTACACTGTCTTAACTCACCGGTGTTTGACTACACAGGAAGTATGTCGCGGCATACATCTCCATGTCGTTCCCATCAATGCACACCTTTTCCCTCCGCCAAAGGTTAATAGCAAGAAGAGAGGAATGCCAATTTCTTCGCATTCACCATTGGAAGGCGAAGCAAGAATGAAGCGCAAGAATCGCTGCCAGAAGTGCGGTAACCTAGGACACTATGCGAAGACATGCAACAGTGGACGTGTTGATAAGGAAAACAAAACTATAAGTGGATGGCGGGAGTGAGGCGTTGCAGTTCGTATCGTATCATGTTCAATTTTTCATTTTCACGCAGAGCATTTAATTGGGATTTCAGAAGGATTTAGTTGTATTCATTTGCGTGACATTGTCGGGAATTCATCAATCCTTTATTTTTTTAACATAAGCGACACTTAGTTATAGTAGTCGTAACCATGATCTATAAAATTAATGATCCAAAAAATGATCTATAATATAATTCATCACTTTCATTCTAAGATGTTGGAGTTCTCTTATTATTCCTGATAATACACGTAGCATACGTGGTTACCCTGAATATCTCGTTCGGACCTCAAACTGCCTATCGGTGTCGGGTATAATGCAGCCTACGACTACTAGTAATCATGATCTTAATGCCATAAATGATCATTTGCGTAATCATGATCTATTCGTTAGCATAATCATGGTCTATAATATAATTCAGCACTTCCAATATTTTGGAGCTCTCTCATTATTGCTAATATAGACGTAATCCGACTATCGATGTAGGGTATAACATGGCCTACGAATAAAGCAGAAACGTATGTGGTGAACCAAAATACTGATTTTGGGCCCTATGGCTAGGGAGTAGGGGGTGTCCCCTTAGCTCTTTAAGATTAAGACAATAATTATATATTAAATTATAGCACTTAGCCCTTAAATATCTTGTATAGCATAGTCTGACAAATACAACAATCGACAAGACTGCGACATATCTTGGTTATCCTGGAAGAGAGATGCTCCGACTATCTTGTAATAAGCACAACATCCGTGGTTCTATCCATGTCTGACGATAAGAGCGCGACTATACGTGGTAAACACAAATAACGTAGTCGGGCCATAAACTATTAAACAAACACAAGAATCGACAAGACCACGACACATCGTGGTTATTCCGGAAGAGACATTCGTGCTCCAACAATCCTGTAATAAGCACAACATCTGTGGTTCTATCCACGTCTGATGGTAAGAGTACGACTATACGTGCAAGGTAGTCGGGCCACAAACTATAAAACAAACACAACAATCGACAAGACCGTGAATCATCGTGATTATCCCAAAAGTGGCATTCGTGCTCCAACTCCAATTATTCTGTAATAAGCACAACATCCATGATTCTATTCACGTCTGATGGTAAGAGCACGACTATACATGGTATACATGAGCACCCGCTAAAAACTGAAGTGTCCACACACATGTTTGTCAATTCATACAGTGCTAAAGAGCAAGGATCAAGATCCACAGAGAGAGACTCCTACATATGCATCTAGTTCACAATAACTAGCATAGTAGCCAAATATGCAGATGGGTGTATCTTTTAATCTATTGAACATAATTAAATGAAACCAACTGTGAGGGTAAGCAAATCAAGTTTAGAACAAATGTTATGAGACACTTGATCCAAATTCGCAATAAAAATGGAGATAAAATATAGAATAAAGAGATGACTCAAGGCTGTGGTGTGTTACCTTGCTAAATTGCTAATGACTCAATCTAATCATCAATTGACCATCTATTGCTTATATAAAACCACAGAACTCATATATAACTAGCCCTATGGTCAAGGAAATAGCTATTCTAACCAACTAAAAGGTAGGTTAGGGGTAATCCCTCAGTGACGGCCAATTGGTAAACATAGTTAAAGCTTTGGCTCAAGTAAGATCTGAGTGGTCTTGTTCTTACTTGTGACACTGCAAGTTAGGGTAATACTTCCAAGGATGGTAGTGTGGATATTTCTAATGTCGAATCTACACACTTGATGTCTCAATGTACGTAAATCACTCAAATAAACTCAATATGTTTTGGCCAAAACAATCAAGATTAACAAACAATACATATCCATTCAAGAATCAGCAAGTATGGTTCAAATGATTCATAGAAACATAGTCAAAAGCAATAAAGTTTGACTCAACCGAGCCCTAAGCCTATAGAATCAGCTCATGCTCGAAGCATGAGCTGATACTAGAATGAAGATGCAGCAGCTAGCCGGAGACATGGCTGGAAATAGCAGGATATCAACTTCGGAGCTCCAAATGACCCGCTTGTGTTGTTGCCAAGAAATTGCCTTGTTCGTCGCCTCCCAAGATATATCTCGTTGAACGAGAAATATTCAAGGATTCTAGGTCGAGGTTCCTGTGAAGTTACAATTCAATTTTAAATTCATAATTGTGGCATATATAATTTATCACTTTTATACACTTTAAATAGGGGGTAACACTTATATAAACCGTGAGACACACAATACATGATTGATTCGTATCCAAGCCAAGTTGTTCTCTCGAGGAATGCAATGAAGTCTCTTTATTTCCAATCTACTTGAAAACATTGTCTCCAATACCACAAGTGCCTGAGAAACTAAAGTATCTATATGCATGTTTGTCCATTCATACTCACTTAGCGTAACACGTAGAGTAATTAGAGTTTTGTCATATATTCATGAATATCCCGCATAGCATTGTCGGAACAAGCACATCAATCGAGTAATAAGGTGCGACTATACGTGGTAAACTCGGATAATGCAGTCGGACCCTAAATTATTAATACTAAACAACCACAATCTATTAATTACTCTTAAATTCATAATTGTGGTATATATAATTCATCACTTTTTCACACTTTAAATTTGTTGTAACGCCTATCTAAACCGCGAGATATATAATGTATGATTAATTCATATCCAAGTCAAGCTGCTCTTATGAGGTTTCTAATCTACTTGAAAATATTGTCTCCAATCCCACTAGTGTCTAATCATCCCCTCAAAACTAATGTATCTACACACATGTTTGTCCACTAATACTCACTTAGCGTGGCAAGTAGAGTAATTAGAGTTTTGTCATATATTTTAGCCATTCTTGAATATCCCGAATAGCATTGTCGGAACAAGCACATCAGTCGAGTAATAAGGTGGACTATACGTGGTAAACCAGAATAACACAGTCGGACCCTAAACTATAGGAATTTTCCAATATGCATTGTACGATTATACATGGTGAACCCGAATATCTCAGTCAGACCCTAAACCGTAGGAATTTTTTTCCTAATACATTAATACAACACGTCTTTCATAGACTGCGTGTGTAGTCATTTCATGATCTGTGCAAAGTTGCATTTTTTCACTAACAGAGCGAGTCATTTCATATTCTATACTGATGTTGAATAGTTGGATACCACATTCACGATGCAATTATGATCATTCCAGTCCCCATAAATATATGCAACAACAACAAGAAACCTACTCCTCATTCACAACATGGTTCCAGCCAGAATAAGGCATACCAGCAGTTATCTTCTATGCAGTTATCATTTTCCCAGAAGACAAACCAACAGCCTTCTACCAATTAACCCCCCAATTTTACAAGTAAAGTGGTGCTGGTGTGTCTTCCGGGATAAAGTGATAATGTGCAATTGTGGAAAAAGTTGAAGACATAAAAGGTCAGATTATGATGTTTGGTACTCCTACAATTAGTACTTGTTCTGCAAATTCTATGAAGTAGTGTTGGTGTGTCTTCCAGGATAAAGAGAGAGTCTAGAATCCTCCTCGAAGTGGAGGGGAAGAATCTTCATAATAGTATATAGCAAATGAAGTGTCGACAGAGGGATTCGTTCGTATCCCGACGGTGCAGAATAGCTTATGGTTTAGTTAATTACACTCTGTATTTTGTACAATCTTATTTCTAAAACATTAAAATTTCATTACATGCACGATGAGCAGAATAGCTTAGTCGAAATGACTGCGACCCGATGTAGTTAACACGCTGAACCATTCGTGTTCCAACTATCCGTTAATAAGCGCAACATCAGTTGTTCTACCACGTGTGATGGAAAAAGCTCGACTATACATGTTGAATCCAGATATCGCAGTCGGCTCTAAACCATGAGTATTTTGTATCCCAATTTACGTAGCAAGAATATTGGTTCCACCTCGACTATACGTGATTAACCCGGATATAATTAATGGGCCCTAGACCTCAAATCCTGGTTCGTTTCCGAAGAGATATGTCAGATGCTGCATTAAATCAAAGACTGCATGTGTCATCAATGTTTAAGTTCTTTCATGTATAATGAATGGAAAATAGTTGGATGTCACGTTTTCGACGCAAATAATTACCCTTTAAATAGATGCAACAACAACACAAAATTCATCGTCATCAACAACATGGTTGCCAACGTCGCTTCCTTCTCCGGTTCTGTATCAACCAAAATAGGATACTCAAGTGGCACTGGTATGTCTTCCGGGATAAAAAGAGCTTTCCACTTTGTATGATTTAGCTTGCATCATTTTCCAGTTCCTTTATTGAGGAAAGTGATATAAGCCACCACTTTTCCACACCACATGAATATGTACAGGGATGTGCAATAGTGTTTGCTGGTTTGATCTTTAAGTTGGCAACTCAGCCTTTGTGCACATGTACCAATGAATTAAGCATAACTTTCAGTTTCTTTGATGACGATATTTGTAATTGTTGACTTTATATTATAAAATTAATGAAATGATTGATATGATGTGTTTTATTTTCTGTTCAAGTCATTCGCTCGAAAACCAGATGTTCATTTGTTTCTAACCCTGATACACGAGTCAGAATAAGCACAACAGTCAGTGAGTACTTCCATTTCAAAACAATTCATTCGTTCGGACCCTAGATAGCCATTCGATTTGTATCACAACAGTAAAGACTAGATGAACAAATTACTTACAACCTGAAATGGTGGGATGGAGTGGATTGGTAAGGAAAACAATTAATTTTCCTTATTTACCGGTTTCTAATATACTAAAATAAAAGGATTCAAATATACCTGACGTCAAATTCTAATATACCTGTCGAGTTCACCGCAAATATACGTGTATGCCAATCGGATTCACCACGACAAAATTAAAATCATACGGGTGAACCGTAAGGCAGTCAAGTTCACTACGACTAGACCAAATAATTAATACTGTTTCTGAACTTCGACAAACGACATCTCCACGAATCGCTGGATGAGACAAGCGGGTCGAGACATTCGTGAAGGTTCTCTTCAACTGCTTTCGACTTCATCTTCCACTATTCCATTAATGTGCTCATGCACGGCATAAGCAGCTACTCGGCCTAACACGTTAACTTTCATCATATGGTTGTTGATGTCACCGCGAGGGGCAGAGTCAGAGAGGACTTTCATTTCAAAATCAAAACAATCCATTCGTTCAGAAACCAGATAGTTGAGACTAGATGAACCAAATTATCAACATTCTAGATTCTTCCTATTTAATTTACACAAGCATCCTATATACGATTACTCCGGTGACCATGGAAGCGTATCGTTAGACGAGACAGACGAACCGCAATGCTGATCTGCATCATCTTCCACTGTTCCATTAAAGCATTTGCAAAAGACAGCTATTCATCCCAACACGTTAATTTCTATCATACGGTGGTTTATGCCAACGCGTATGGCTCGCCCTCCAAGTAATTTGGCCTGAAGGGCAAAGTCAGAGGCAATGTCAAAGAATTTGATTATGCCGTCCACCCAGCGAAGTTTAGAGGCAAAAGAAGCAAAGTTGGGTGATGAGCTCCAAAATACGGTGACAATTAAGGCTGCATTAGTGGCATCGAGGTTATCCAGACTGAACATGCCGGGCCATGTCGGGTCATGGTATTCAGTGGTTACAAAGTCAAAGGCAGTAGTCATCGCGATAAGGTCGTCGAGTGCGCAGTCGATGACGACATTGTATGCAAAATTGCATGGAGTATTTTCGTTAATGTTGCATAGGGCGATGATGGCACGAAATTCGTTGAATGAGATGACAATAAAGTTTGAGGCGATCACGATAAGGGCAGTAACTGAATCGGCTAAGGCTGCAACAGCGACATCCATAGTTTGAACTTTTAAACTCTAGATCTTTCACCATCGGAGATGATACAGTAAAAAGTCTTCCGACTGTTGATGTGATTAGAAAGTATTAAGACAGTTTAGTATTTTAATTCTTTTTTTCTTTTCTTTTAATACTTTTTAAGTAAAATAATAATAAAAGTAAATAAAAATAAAATCGGAAGTTATTTTTTGAAATATAATTTTCGCGGAGTTTATTCATCCAATTTATCAAAAACCAAACCAAACATACACAGTAAATCTCGCCCTTAGGCAGGATCTGGGGAGGATATGATGTACGCAATCATACACCCACCCCTCAACAGAATGGAAAGATTGTTTCCATAGAGACCCACAGCTCAAAAAAAAAAACAATAATAGCAATAATAATATAATTCAAAAAAATAATAATAATAAAAAAAGAGAAACAAATATAACTTAAATAACTACTTACCCCAACCATACACTACATAAATATTGAAATAAATAAATGCATATACAAATACCGAACAAACTGAACAACTGCATTCTATTCTTCATAGATGCAATACAATTAGATGCAACCTATCCATTTGTATTTCACACTTATTTCTATCAGTCTAGAGGTCACTAAGCAAATAACTACTCTATATACAGAAATCTTCATATGCTCAGTCCTTGCGTGCTCAGTCCGCACTCAACTTTTCGTAGCACCATCCGCTTTCAAAATTGGTTGCACCATTGGAAAGATTATATATTGTAGATGAAAATACATATGCTTTGGTCCGGTTTCGACGGCTTTATCACCGTTTAATGGAGGGTTATGAATCCCCTTGGGTTAAGTAGTCCTAAAAAGGATTTTAGAAATTTTCGGCGATGAAGTTGCCGGAAACCAGACCAAAGCATGAGAATTTTCATCTACAATGTATAAGCTTTTCAATGGTGCGACCAATTTCGAAAACGGATGGTACTACGAAAAGTTGAGTATGGACTGATCACACAAGGACTTAAGATACGAAGGTCTCCACTCTATATAATCTTATGTATCCTTAACCGTCGTCAGCAACTCGTCCTATCCTATTAAATCTTACGGATCTGTTCATCCCACTCCGTCTTCAAATATACAAATTTCGGTCATTTTTGCGTTCTACACTGGTGAAAAATTAGGTAAGCGTCAGGTCATACCGTGTTAAGCATTCCTCCACAATTATCACTCTGGTTCAGCCACCGTCTTTACTTTGCCATTGTTTCTCCCAGTGACATCTCCTTAAACAAAGATGGCCAATATAATCCACTTTGCAAGACCTTAGAAGCTGTCCTTTGTCCTCCAAAATGTCTACCACACTCAAGAGAATGGCAATGTTGCAAGACCGATTCCATTTCATCCTCGGGTATGCACCTCTTTATGACTTGATGTGCCTCAAAGTGCTAGGTGCAAGTATACACCACCAAGTTGTAATACAATGCTTCAAGAGCAAAGGTCATCTCCCA
>JAOYMZ010024443.1:0-17730 GCA_025802335.1 Pinguicula primuliflora | reverse complement strand
CTGAAAGAAAAAGCCTTCGGATGGCGACTGGTTCTTGACAAAATCCCTACATTAGACAACTTATATGTAAGGGGAATCCGAGGAATTATGCTGGATTGCAAAATCTGCAACTTATCAAATGAATCGGCGGCGCACCTATTTGTCCAATGCACAGAGACCTCTAGGGTATGGAATCGAATCTATCAATGGTTGGGCTGTGAATATCAAATTCGATATGAAGACGTATGGCCAAATCTACAATCACATATGGCAAGAAATACAAGAGCAGTAGATCGAAAGGTTTGGCTTACAATCTGGATTTCAACAGTTTGGCAACTATGGAACGCGAGAAATCGAATCTTCTTTGATCAAGAAGACTTCTGTCCGGAGGATATCGTCGCCAAAATCAAACACCGATTATGGGAATCGTTCCGGAAGGCTAAGAGAGGAATGGACTTCACCTTTCTGGATTTTGAACGCAACCCTCAATGTGTACTCTGTTTACGGTTAGTGCAAACAGTGTAAAGAAGAAGCAGATAGAGATGGACTGTAGGCTTTTGTTTGGGCCATTGTAAATATTCCGACACTTTTTTAATACAATTGGTAATTGCTTTGCTAAAAAAAAATCGTGTACAAGTTGGTGTTGATTTGTTAGTTGATAACCTATTTAAATTGTATGTGCATGCTTCATTTGGTCTGATGTTTCTCACTAGTAATGTTGGTAGTAAGTAAATATTAACAAAAAGCGAATTCTTATGTGTTATTGCACAGGCATTTGGGACATATATTCCAACAAAATATTCAATGGCTTGTGTCATGAAGAATTTTCAATAATCTTGATTTTTCTGGTGTAGAAATATACATTACTGTTTCAAGAGTAAATAAACAAATATCAAATAAAAGGGTTCAAAATGGTGCAAGAATATCTCGGATTTGATATATACATACATATGTGTTCCATTCCTTGCTGCTTTTTTTATAAGCAAAATTTTTACTATCAAAACCAGCCAGAGGCTGAATATACAACATTTACAATTACGGTTACATTCTTATCTTTCCAGCTTCCAACAATTCCTTCATCAGTTCGTGTATCTCCAGATCCATATCTCTATCCAACTCGAAATGTGTAGCATATATGCTTCTAACCTTCTACTACCCGTAACCACCAGATAACATCTCATACCAGCAGATACGGCATATCCTCACATCAGCAACATTTCCAACCATAAGAACTAGACGCTGAATATATTTCCAGTTAATATATCCTTGTTGCTTCTTTGAATGGACACCTATATTTTATTACTTTTATAGATATTTTTTCTCGTTTTGGATACCTTTATTTATTTTCCGGAAAGTGTCAAGCACTAGATGCTGAAGTTAAAACTCATCTTAACAAGGAAGTAAATATTGTTAGATTGGACCGTGGCGGTGAATATTAAGTCAATTTGATAAATCGGGTGAATTATGTCTAGGGCCTTTCTCTCAATATTTACAGGGATGAAAATGGTGTATATGAGAGATGTAATAGAACGATCAGGATCTTATGCACAGCCAGTGCACAACCCATCAGTACCACCACCCGTTGTCAAAATTGGTTGAACCATTGGAAAGGCATGCGTAGGAAATCAAAAGTCTTATGTTACAGCGCGGTTCCTACGACTTCATCGCCGAAAAGAACTAAAATCATTTCTCATTGGATTAACTAGTCCTTAATGGGATTTAGAAATTTTCGATAACCTGTCGTAACATGAGGCTTTTGATCTCATACGCATGAGTTTTTCAATGATGCAATCGATTTTAATGATGAATAGTGTTACAGATGTGTTGTGCACAAGCGGTGCACAATAGTAGTGCACTGGAACTTAGAGTTAGTTTATAATTCAGATTGTTGGGATCAGATTAATGGTGTTAGGTCCTGTATGGTAATCGTGATCATTGATTCACAACACTTAAATGGTTAGGATTACCATCCTGTACCTAACATCATTAATCTGATACTAACATTCTGAACTGAAAAATTAGGCCTGAAACCTAACCCTAGAATACTAAAGATAATTTTATTTAGCAATGCACTTAAATATGTAATGAGAAGCATGAAAAAAAATGCACTTAAAAATTCTTTTTAGATAATGGATGGGTTTGGGCCAATCAATGTAGCAGGCCCATAACTTGTAGTAAAATGATAACTTCTTGACCCGGGAGGAACCCTAAACCGATCTTCACATCAACAGTTGCAGAACTTCTCTTCTTCTCCTGCGTTTCTCTCATTCTCCTAGCACACAGGGATTTGTTTTTTGTTTTTTTAACATGATGGCGTATCAATTCATAAAAGGTTTAAATATTTTTGGAAATTCTGGAGGGGCGATGAAGATAGAAATCGTTTCTCGATGCTGATTTTGCTTTTTGTGGACAAAAATTGCAAAATTTGATGACTTGTTTATGCGTGTCAGAGCCTCCGTCATCGAGATTTGTTTTTCGATTAATTTTGAATTTTACAAGATTTTTCTAGCTTGGGATTGCGATGATTAGATGTAAATAATTCCTCGTACTGAATTCTAATGGTGTGAGGACTCACACAGAGAATCTGAGCACTCCCCTGTTTTGCGATAGTAAATGTTTTCAGTTTTATGTGTTCACGATTTTCTGGCTCTGTTTATTGAGTGGAGATGAAAATGGGCGTAAGAAGTTGAAGGACTTGGACAAGGCTGACGTTTGAACAAAAATTTTGAGGGATTACAAATGAAAATGAAGTCTTCATAACATATTATTACAGAGTTGTGAAAACTTGTTCATGAGGAAAGTACAATAGAATACAAAATTCACAAGAAACGCATTAAACTAGGAATCCAGTAGATATTCTTCTGTTGGCATGGGCAAATTCAATTTTGATATCAGTTTCAATATCGCATAAAGGTTGAACCAAGCAAATTGCTGCAAATTTTGCCCTTTTCTGATGGCTTTTCATTTTCACTGCTGATAGGCGAACTGCAGTTTGACAGGGAAACGAATGTAGTTTTCTGGAGAACATCTGTAGGAGAGGATCCTGTCTGGCTGCTAATCTTTAGCCCTCTCTGAGAAGAGAAGAAGCTCTTGCCAGCTTCTGCAGCAGCTGCTGTGCTAGTCAAAACTTCTCCTAGAGGGTTCCCCCATGAAACTGGCAGCCATGAAGGTTGCTTCTCAATATCTTTGCCTTTGTCATGGCTTACCCCAAGGCTCATTTGGATCGGATACGCCTCATGATCCGGCCCGAGGGATGAAATCGGCGACTTTCGTGCAGGGGAGGTCGAAAAATCAGGAGCCATGGGTATGGACATGGAAAGCTGTGTCCAATCTGATTTCAATTCTTCTGAAGGCTGGTTCTTCGGCCAGTTATCTATAAAATGGTGGACCGAATTTGAGTCGGGGTTCTTGCCATCGAATGTTATGAAAGGATCCGAGATTCTTTCTGAGGAATTGAGGAAAGAGTCGGAGCAAACAATGCCAAATTCTAGTTGAGGCGTTTCTTCATACAGCATATGTGCGTCTTTCGACTTGAAGCTTTCTGCAGGAGGTATCAAAGAGAGGCCTTGAAACCCCTGTGATCTGCCAAAAAAATCCGTTCTTTGTTAGCATAATATACTATCGAGGTAGGTAAACACAGCACCCTACCGCAATAGGCTGCATGCTCGGGAGTTAAAACGTGAACTTTGAGTGCAAATGTTGCCAGAACCACTAGGCAAACTACTCTTTGACGGTGATTAGTTTTTTTTTACTCAAATGAGAAATTCTTTTACCTGCCAACAAGATGATCAGTTGAAGAAGCGAACTGATTCTTAATAGCATCCAGGCTGCTGGAGGCGCTGCCACTGGACATCACCACCGCTGATGGGGAAGAACCAAGCGGTGGTGCCACCGGCGGCACCTTTGCTCCGGTGGATCCAGAAACAGCATGGCCAGATTGGCCTTCCACAGGCTTTCTTGAACGGTGACGGCCCCTATTGATGTGTTTTTCGCAGTATTTCTGATCAGGAACAGCATCTCTCGAGCACCGCCATTTCTTTCCATCAGTTCTCCGGCATCTTCCCTGCTCTGGATCACTACTGCCGGAGAATCCCAGATGTAAAGGACCCCAACCCACTACAACGCAACACCAAAGACAAGCAACCAGTTAATGACTCAGAATCAATGTTGTGATAGTTTTCAACTGAGAGAAAGCTTACATAAATTGGAGTTGTAAGATCTGAATGATCCATTGGAATAGAGTGATCTCCTGATAGGCAATAGCAAATTTGGAGGTACAGGGACATTTGACACAAAGTGTTTATAGATCAAAGCCTGATGTTCAAGTTCCATCCACTGGGAAGGAGTAAAGGAACTCCTGAATCGAACACCTGAAGCAACTCACAAGTCAATTTTCCATAAGCAGAGTTCCTTCAACGCCTCATTAATAGAGATCAAAAGCGTGCAAGATATAAAATTTACTATTATCTGCTAAGCATAACTGGATTAGGTACAAGCAACAAATGAATTTATCAAAACCCCATCTGAAACGAAAGCAAACAGAAGAGATCAGATCAGATGTACCTCCTATCCCACTGCCATATTGCTGGTGGTCAGAAGATGAGAAAGATAGCATTTTCTGGCCGTCCTCCGCCGCAGATGGCCAGAGATTGGATCTACCGAAACCATAAAAGCCCTCATTCTCCTTGAAAGAGAAATCAACTTCAGCAGGCTTGTGCATTTTGGGAGGCTTCCAGTTATCCTCATAAACCCCAGATCTCAAATGTTTCAAACTCACAGATCCATGACCCTTTTCGTTTCCCGGCGCGGCGGAGTCCATCGCCACCCCAGAATCCATTTCTCGTAAATGGAAGAGGTTTACAGCATTATCCCCACGCAAGACAAGCTCGAGTTGTTCATATTTATTTTTATATACGTCTGAGGTCTGAGGTCTGAGCTGCGCTGAAGAGAAACCAAAGATTGATATTTTGGAGTGTGGAAAGTGTGGGAGGATGTGTACATGAATTTGTGTGTTTGTGTGTGAAAGAGAGGAGACAGTGTCTTTCAAACAACAAGACTTTTTTCCTCTGAATCTAGGACAACCCATGTTTATGAACAATCTATCTGGCTATGATAACAGATATTTACAAGAATCTCATTTAAAGCCAGAACCACAAATCTAGGTTGTTTGGACTAAGAGTTACTTACAATTATGAAAAGGGTACCCTTACATCTAAATCTTCCTTACAGGTTTGGTAATTGTAGAGAAATGATAATTAAAGAATTTTAGGGGTCAAACTTTTCCTACTTCATTACAAATTGAAAATAGAGTCCTATATAGGCAGAATGACTAAATTACCCTTAAATATTAACACTCTCCCTTAAGATTGGGCAAAAATATCAAATAAGTTCATCTTATTACAGAATCTAGACAAAGCAATAGAGCTAAGTACATTGGTGAGACAGTCAGCTACTTACTTCTTTGAGACCACATGCCTCAACTCCAACAATCCACTATCCAGCTTCTCTTTGATGAAGAACTTGTCGATCTCCACATATTTGGTTCTGTCGTGCTGAACAGGATTATTGGCGATACTAATTGCAGCCCAACTGTCACACCACAATTTCATCTTGGTCTCTTGCTCCAACTTGAGCTCTGACAACAACATCTTCAACCATAACATCTCACCAACTCCTAAAGACATCACTCGATACTTTGTCTCACCTGTCGATCTTGCAACCACATGTTGTTTATTACTCTTGCATGAGACTAGGTTCCCTTCTACAAATATGCAATACACTGAGGTCGATCTCCTATCATCAGCACAACTCACCCAATCAGCATCACAGAATCCCTCAATGTGTAAATGACCACTCTTCCTGAAGATAAGTCCTTTTTCAGGTACATTCTTCAGGTATCTTAGAATATGGTACACAACATCCATGTGATCTTTCCTAAGATCATGCATATTCTGACTCACCACACTCATAGTAAATGATATGTCAGGTCGGGTATGAGTCAGATAGATCAATCTGACCACCAATCTCTAATATCTCTCCCGACCAACTGGTTCTCCTCCATCTGCTCTCAACTTGACCTTCTAGTCAATAGGTGTGACTGCTGGCTTATATCCTAACATTCCAGTATCAGTGAGGAGGTCTAGTGTGTATTTCCTCTGTGATAGAACTATCTCGTCTACTCCATGTATTATCTCAATCCCAAAGAAATAATGAAGTGATCCCAGATCCTTCACCTTAAACGACTTTTCCAGCCTCTCCTTCAGCTAAGCAATCTCACTCTCATCATTGCCTATCATAATCATGTCATCCACATATACTGCTAGAATAGTGATATGACCTATATCACGCCTGAAAAATACTGTATGATCGACATTAACCTGTCGGTAGTCCATGTCTTTCACAGATCTTTGAAACTCGTCAAACCACACTCGAGAAGACTGTTTCAGCCAATAAAGAGATTTCTTGAGTCTAAACACCTTACCCACTGTGTTCTTAGTCTCGAACCCAGGGAGGATATCTATGTACATCTTCTCAAGCAAGTCACCGTGAAGAAATGCATTCTTCACATCAAGTTGGTACAACTTCAAGGGTCGAGAAAGTGTTGGGCGCCCCTTGTACGCTGGACGGTATAGGGGCCTCCTAGGCGGTCTGGGCGGCCAAAGCAGCTGCCTATCCAGCGCACAACCGCCGACAAATTCATTTTATTTTATTTGCATATATTAATATAATAAATAAATTTAAATGATTAAAAATAAAAAATACCAGTATAGGTGAATGCATGCACAAATAATTAACCAAATACTATTAAGTGGAGTTATGTGATATCAAAGACATGCAAATTCGAGGTTGTTTACCCCATGTTCATGTACTATAAACTTATCATCGATAATGCAAATTAAACATTGATATATTAAGAGCCATTTTTTTTTTGCAAATTTGGTATTGGTCACCGTGATAACAAGCTGGGTATGCATTATTTTTCTATCACAAATAAAAAACAATTGTTCAAAATTGATCACGTTGCATCAAGATACAATGTTATAAAATTATAAAAAATCAACACAATTCATTTCAAGAAATTTCGCACTAGTATGAGTATTCAAGATGACGGTCTCTTAGGCGCCCTAAGCGGCCCTGCGCTGCTACCAAGGCTGCCAGTGCAGTCCACCAGGACCCTAAGGCGGCAGCCCTGCCGCCCCTGGGCATCCGGCCAGACCGTCCAGGGTAAATTTGGAATGGTCTGACATTTTTGGCCTCATAGGCGACATCTAGACGGTCGAAATGGCTGAACTCTCGAACAGTGTGCAACTTCCATCCTCCATTAATTAACAGGAAGATAAGTGTCCTCACAGTACTCATTTTCGCCACAGGTGCAAATATCTCATCATAGTCTATGACGTATGTCTGACTGTACCCCTTGGCCACCAATCGTGCCTTATAGCGCTCAATGCGACCCTCATGATTATGCTTCAAGGTGAAAACCTATTTGCATCCAACAGCTCTCTTCCCTGGTGGTAGTGTCACTAACTCCCATGTTTTGTTTTTCTTAAGGGCTTCAAGTTCTTCAAACATAGCGCCTTCCATTTTTGATCCGTCTTCGCAACCTGCCATGAGTTAGGAATAGAGACCATGTCCTATGATGCAATGAATGTCTCATGTGAAAGTGATAAATGAGAGTATGACACATAATCGTCAATATCATAACCATATCAATCAGAAGGAACTCCCACATTAATGCGAGAGGATCTCCACGCTGTATCAGGGATACGGGCAGAGGAGAGAGGAACCATACCACCTGTAGGAACATGATCAACATCCAGGATGGGCATCTCTGGAGAAGGGACGAGCGAGCGACTGGTAGATAGATCTCGAACCAACATTGTATCCTCTCCCCTAGACATGAGTCTCACCAATTTCATGTGGACTCTCAGGTTTATCAACTCTAAGTGGCACAATAGGACAGTGGAAAAGATCCACGCTCACAACACTCCCAGTAGACACATCACTCACATCTACATCTCTAGGACCACTCTCCACGCTACACCGCACATCTGATAAATCACAGAAAGGAGACGCCATTCCAGCAAAATAAGGTTCATGCTCTTGAAATGTAACGTCCATACTCACCAATAGTTGTCTCTCTGTAGGACTCCAACACACATATCCCTTTTGAGTGACAGAATATCCCACAAATACACACTTTAGAGCCTGGGAGTCCAGCTTACCAACAGATGGTCGGCGATCCTGGACAAAACACATATACACCAAGAAACCGCAAAGGAAGAAGCTAGCCCTTTTGATCTGTCAACACGTCAAAGGGAGTCTTCCAATCTAACACACGAGAAGGCATCCGGTTAATCAACCAGGCAACAATCAAAACAGCATGTCCCCATAAGTACTTGGGAACATTCATCGAAATCATCATGCTTCGGGCAACATCAAGAAGACGTCGATTCTTCCGTTCAGCCATCCCATTCTGTTCTGGTGCGTATGGGCATGTAGTCTGATGAATGATACCGTGAGAGGACATATTCTCATCAAAAGCAAGATTGGTATACTCGGTACCATTATCAGAGCGCAAAACTTTTACAACTGCACCAAACTGAGTTTGAACCATCCTGTGAAAATTCCTTAAACATGCCAAAATTTCACTCTTATTTTTCATCAAATAGAGCCATGTCACATGAGAGCAACAGTCAATAATGGGCACAAAATACCTAAAAGCATTCATAGCAGCTGTGGGGCAGGGTTCCCAAACATCAGAATGTATCACATCAAAAATAGGCGAGCTTCTACTACCAGTACTAGCATAGGAGCTCCTCGTATATTTGCCAAACTCACAGGCATTACATACTAATTTTCCTTTATTCGCTTGTCTAGACAGGGATGTGTACAAGTGACTTAAAACACTAAACGAAGGATGACCAAGTCGACTATAATGAAGCATCAGTAAGTCCTCCACATAACAATCACCAACTAGCGACAATAGATGAAAGGGCTGAGTCCAGTCCGTCGCGATCCAGATATTACAAATCTCGATGAAAAGTGGTAGTCTCAAGTATCGTGCATGTCCTTTTCTCCTCAAAAGTCACCTTGGGAATGTCAAAATTAACAAAGCACTTTAATTGTTGGATAATGGTACTAACGGATAAGGGGTTCACTGGAAAAGATGGGGCATGCAGAACCTCGGGAAAAATCAAGGAATCAGTGCACTGCACAGTACCCCAACCAACCACAGGCTGCTCCGTACAATCAGCAGTCTGAATACTCTCTAGTACTACTAGATGGATTAAGACGAGAACTCCCCAAAAGAGCCAGTAACATGACGAAAATTCAATGGGTTAGACTTTTGGCTCTCATACCATGAAGAATTTTAGAGGGCAAATACTTTTCTTACTTCATTTCACATTCAAAATAGAGTCTTATACATATTTGTATAGAATAACTAAATTACCCTTGAATACCAACATTACATAATTTTTTGATCAATCATCATATCTCTAGGGATCATCAAGCGATAATTTTGAAATTGGTGCATGATCGTAAGGTATGATTTAGTTAGGATCAATTTTAAATTTTATACTCTTATTTTTTTGGTAAGTATTTTATACTCTTATTTAATTTCACCCCTAATTTTTTCTTCCTCTTCTTCATTTTTTACCTAATTCAAAACATCATTAGGTCATTAATCTCAAGTTTTTTTTAAAAAAATTCTTTCAAAAAGCATTTAAAGCTAGTAGTGGTATATTGAAAACTTTTTTTTGATAAGTGTAGTATATTGAAAACGGGTCAGGAGCCGTCAAAGTCATAGGAAAAACCGGTGGGCTCCTTAAAGCTAAGGAGGTTTCACCGACCGATTCATCGTTTACTTTAACTCGCCCGGCTCTCCCCAAAGGCAATACAACCCATTCAGATCTGGCAGAAAAACCGGTGGGCTCCTTCCGAAATTCACTGCTGAAGCACACGCTTGTGGAGCCTAGGACGATATCACTGCGCCCGGAGGATTTTACGCAAACGGAGGGACCCTCCGGCCCAATTATCACTTTCTTAGAAGCGATTCATAAGCAATTTGAGGAGAACATGGCCTCCACCTTGATAGTGCAGCCTCTGGGAATGGACATGGGTTACAAAGCTCTTCAAAAATGGTTGTCTACCCAGTGGTCTCCGAAAGGGGAAATGAAGCTCGTCGATTTATGTGATGGCTTTTACCAGGTTCGTCTGGGTAACTTCGAGGACTACAACCGAGCCATTGAAGGTCCGCAATCTATCGGAGGCAAAGTCATCCGTGTTTTCCCCTGGCACAAGGAATTTGACACAAAAGCAGACCACATTGAGTTTGTGGTTGCTTGGATAAGAATCCCTGGGCTTCCTATCCATTATTACCATGAAAACCTGCTGAGAATCATCACATCCGCAATGGGAGCTTACATTAAGTCCGATACTCATACTCTCTCCTGGAACAAGGGCCAATTCGTGCGAGTGGCCCTAAGGCTCGACCTCCGCAAAGTTCTGACCCTAAATGTCACAGTAGATGACAGATTTTACCCAATTTAATACGAGGATTCGGATCCAGTTTGCTTTGGTTGTGCCAAATTTGGACACCGTCGGGAAACTTGTCCGAACAACTCAACGGCTTCCCTGTTAAATGCTCTGACTGCGAAAACCTCATCAAAAAGGGCGATGAACGGTAGCTTTCCAGTTTGAAATGAAAAATTGACTCCCTTCCCCTTGCAAGTTACCAATTCGAGCGGCGAGAGGAATGAGGCTGAATATTCCAAGCCTAGCGAGTGGCTATTGGTGAAAAAACCGCAACACAGGACCAATCAGCCATATCCATCCATATCAACATCCAAAATACCGCAACCAGCTGTAAAGGGTGGGTTTAGTTATCGTATCTCATTTGCTTCCAAATTCAAGGTGCTTGCGGATCCAGTGGATGAGGATGGCCCTCCAGCATGTTTTCCCTCCATCCCGCTCGATCAATTTGGCACATCCACCAGCATCCTTGTAGCAAAGCCCAACAGAAAAGGTCCAGTTAATAAGGGTAAGAAAGTTGGGGACAAAAGGCATGATATCATTAGGCCCGCTGACTTGGTTTGGACAAAGAAGCCTAGCCCAACCCAATCGTCGGCCCAAACAGAAGTGTGACATGAGCCCAGCAAAGAAGACCCGTGCTCTGACTCGATGAAAAACAAGCAGCAAATAACAAGCCCAAAACCCGATGCTCCAACAGTTTATATTGTGTCGTCACATGCTGCAGTCTCCCTTCCCCACCCTGCCTCCCTATAACCCCGAAATAGGATAAACTCTGTCTCCTCCCCAGCCATTCAATATATCAATGATATTCCAGTATCTATGCCAGACTTTCGAGGGGTACAGGTCAAGAGGAACACAGTGAAGGTTAGAAGACTACTGGACAAGGTCTCTATGCTCAAAGATGATACCTCAGGCTGCTTAGACCTCTCGGATATGGATCTGACTGAGGGCAACAAGTATATGGAGCAGGTTGACTCTTAAGAGGTACCTCTTTAGGGTCTCTTTCTATTAGCTCTCTCACACACCCACACCAGTTTTTATGGTTTATACACCAAATAGAATATCCTGCTTATCCTGGAATTGCCAGGGTATAAAAAACGAAACCACAATTGTAGTTCTGCAATTATATATCACACTCTATGATTTGAAGCTACTCTTTCTCTTTGAGCCCAGAGTTAGTAATGAGGTTGCCACTCGGATTATCCAACGTATTGGACTCGGCTTTACGCAATCCTTTAGAGTGGAAGTTGTGGGATTCTCAGGTGGAATCTAGGTGTTATGGCATAATACGATATGCGTTGAAGTGATTGGGTACAATTGGTAACATATTCATCTTTGTGTCTCCCTCCCAAATAATCTATCTACTCATATGACTGCTATTTACGGATCCCCTGATCCTTTTATCAGACAGACCCTATGGGGAGAACTAACCTCTATTGCAGGTTTGATTAACGGTCCCTGGCTTTGTGCTAGGCATTTTAACTCCTTTCTCAACTCACAGGACAAACTTGGAGGTAGGAAAATAGGAGGAGATAAGAGATTCAATGCCTGGATGGGCTTGGCCGGATTACAAGATCTCGCATTTTTGGGCTCTAAATTTACTTGGCGCTGAGGTCATATCTACGAGCGACTGGACTGGGCTCATACCAATGACTTAATAAAGGCATTGGAAAGGATTAGCTGCACTCATCTGCCAAGGCTTGCATCGGATCACAACCCACTTCTTATTGACTTCTGGATTAAAGACAGTTCCCAAAGATTACCTCCTAAATTCAGTTATTACACGGCTTGGGAAACCGATGAACGATGGGCAGGTCGGCTGAAGGAAAACTGGGATGCTAATTTACCCCTTCACTTGGCGCTGGAGAAACTCACCCTGGGAATCGCTACATGGAAGCATGAACTCTTTGGGGACATATTCAAGCGAAAAAAGCGAGCAATTGGGATTGGAATACAAGGGACTCAACGGGCTTTGGCTACGAAACATTCCTACTTTCTACAGGATCTAGAACTCCGATTCAGAAAAGAGCTCGAACTAATCTTATTGTAGGAGGATTTGATCAAATCCAAGGAAAACCGGGTAGATTGGGTACTCTTCGGCAACAAAAACTCAACCAAATTCCATAAGAAGTTCAGCCCGGGCAAGAGGGATTGGAAGACAAAAATAGTTAAATTAAGTGATGGCCACTGGAGTACTAACTCTAAGGAAATCCTATATGCTCTTACGGATCATTTTAGGAAAACTTTCATTGATGAACTAGAACCGGGTGACAGACCCATGTTCCCCATCTGAGGTCTCTTCGCAGAAATCAGCCCTCCGAGTTTAATGGGGCTGTCCATCCCAATTTTAGACTCGGAGATCAAGACTGCAGTCTTTAGCATGGACTGTAACAAGGCTAATGGCCCAGATCAAATTCCAGTCTCTTTCTATAAATATAACCGGGCCATTATTGGGAGCTCTATTTGCAGAATGGTATCGCAAGTATTTAGCCAAGGCAGCATTGTGGAATCTATTAACAAGGGCCTGATCACACTGGTACCGAAGGTTGATGACCCCTCAGAAATCGAACACTACCGGCCTATCGGCCTAATCAATGTTGGAGCTAAAATTGTCTCCAGAGTGGTGGCCAATAGACTGAAATCTATCACCCCCTACTGATCTCATCAAACCCAGGGCCGGCCCTGGGGTCCGATATGCCCTAGCCGGCCCCCTAGCTAAATGCCCCATTTAAAAAATAATAATAAATAAAATAAAATGCAGAGCAGAAGGGTAGAGGAATTATGTTCACACATTGAGTACTCTAATTTCAAAGCAATTATATGTTCATTCAAGGGTTATTGTTTCTGCAGATACCTGGCCTAGTAAATGTGGATTTTACTGATGTTAAAGCAGTGATGAAGGACTCTGGTACGGCCATGTTAGGAGTTGGTGTCTCCTCTAGCAAGAACCAGGCTGAGCAAGCGACCCTGATAAGGCCACAGACTCCATAAAATCTCCAGTGACCATCAATTCGTCAGCATCTCCAGCTACTTCACGGACAGCAAATCGTAGGCTCTTCTTCTAGTACTTTTCCTGTTTGATTTCCTTTCTTTTCATTTTGTGTTTAGTGCAGTAGATAGTCGTTCAGGGGAGGCAGTTTTATATAGTTCTTCTAGTCATGAACTTTATCAATCAAAATGCAAATCATACCCCTTTTTATAATTAATCTTACAGAGTGGTATCAACATGTTATGACATTCATTAACAACTGAAATACCAAGTTAATATCTGCACTAGTAGCATACTGAAATATGATTGTTTCCCCTAGCCGGATGTCCTAGCTGGCCGGCTCACTGGGCTTACCCCAGGGCCAGCCCTGATCAAACCAATCGAGCTTTATTAAAGGAAGGCACATTGTGGAAAATATTGTGATTGTGCAAGAAGCTATTCACACGATGCGAAGGAGTAAGAGCAAGAAAGGATGGATGGCTATTAAGATAGATCTAGCCAAAGCTTTCGATCGTGTCAGCTGGAATTTCATTCACGACACAATATGCGATGCTAAGATTCCCGAGTATCTATCAAACGTTATTTGGAGCTTGCTAGAGACAGGCTCCTTCCAAATGACATGGGATGGCTCGAAAGGGGCTGAATTCAAGACTAAGAGAGGAGTCCGGCAGGGTGGCCCATGCTCTCCTTATATCTTTATTCTATGCATGGAGAGACTTTCCCAAGCCGTCCATGAAGCAGTAAGGACTCAGCGCTAGAAACCTCTAGCTTTTGGTAAAAGAAAGCTACAACTGTCTCACCTCTTATTTGCTGATGATATAGTATTGTTCAGGGAGGCTTCGGAGGATCAAGCTCGAGTATAAAGGATGTCCTAGAGACTTTTTCAAAATCTTCTGGGCAAATGATTAATGCGAGGAAATTGGTGATGTTTCTATCTCCTAGTGATCCACAGGAAAGGAGCACCTGACTGAGCTCCGTGTTGGGTATTAACGTAGTGTCTAATCTAGGGAAGTACCTTGGAGTACCGATCATTCACGGTCGAGTCTCCAAAGTGTCACATGGTGATCTGCTACTCCAAATGAGGACAAAAGTGGACAAGCGAAACCCCAAATCAATCTGTATAGCAGGAAGATTGTTCCTACGCAAAACGAGTCTGAGTGTTATGCCTACTTACCAGATGCAGTCACTGGTATTTCCCAAAGGTCTCTGCGGGGATGTGGATAAGATAACAAGGAATTTCCTTTGGGGTAGCACTGCTGTGGAGAAAAAGTCGACTCTTCTGAATTGGCACGAGGTGTGTCAGCCAAAAGAGTGCGGTGGTCTGGGGCTACGGAAGCAGATGGATGTGAATTTGATACTGCTGATCAAGCTTGCATGGGAGATGGTCTCTGATCACTCTAAACTCTGGAAGGAGGTCTTTTTTACAAAGTATGACCTAAACCAAACACTTATCAGGCGTCCACTAACCCCAAAACTAGGATCTCATCTCTGGAATCAGTTACTGAAAGTGATTCCCTTTGTACAAGATAGTATTTTTTGGATCATGGGGAATGGGCAGGATGTTTCCTTCTGGTTGGACTCCCGGACAACCTCTAGGATCCCTCTACTCTCCGAAATGCCAAATGATCCCTCCAGGGTGGACACTACTCAGAAAGTCTCGGACTTTGTTACTCCTACTAGAGAATGGGACTGACCCTCCCTAAGCTCAATCCTCCCAGTATCCAAACTAAATGAGATACACGCGACTCCCACCCCCAACCCTCAGGCAAGATCAAGTAGAGTAGCCTGGAAATGGACAACTAAGGGACACTTCACCACAAAATCTGCTTATGAGACCATCTTCTCTAAAGATTGGAACCCTAGACAGGCCGGCTAGACTCGCCTGTGGAACCTACCGATTCAAGAACGGGTGAAAACCTCGATTTGGAAGATGCTTTGGGGCCTAATTTGGACAAACTCCGAAAGATTTAGGCGACGGATTGCAGACAGTCCTAACTGTGAGCTATGAGGCCAGAACGAAACAACATTACATGTGTTAAGGGACTGCTCCAGGAGCAGACTACTCTGGTTATCCTTAGGTGTTGTTCTACCAGCTGATTTTTGGGATCCTATTGCGGCTGAGGAATGGATCCTATCAAACATCACTATCCCCCACCAGGAAAGAGGAACTCTATCGGCTATCTCCTTCACCATTGCTTGTGATAAGTTATGGCAAGCGAGGAACAAGGACGTATTTACAAGCAGTACTACTCATCTAAAAGGTCTATGCAAAGAAATCAAGATGGCAGTTGATATTACTCTAATGGCAATTGACACGAAGCAGAAAATCATGGCCAAACAGGTAAGTTCTCAACAACTAAACTCTTTATACACTAATCCTTGTGCCAGTGATGTAGATTTAACAGGTCAAAGCGATGAGCAAGACATTTACTACCGAGAGTCGGAGCAAGCAGCATCACCTGTGGTCACATCAGAATTGCTAACAAATGCTCCGGTGTTCCTCTTCTGCGATGGGGCGGTGGTGCGATCTTCCGAGGTAGCTACAGCAGGAGGACTCATATCATCAGCCATGGGTGATTGGATCTTAGGTTTCTCGAATAAAATTGGAGTCTGCACTCCACTGGAAGCCGAACTCTGGCAATCCTCTGTGGCCTTGACCTTGCACAAGAAAGGGGATTCAGATCAATTATGGTCCTAACCGATTCAAGGGAGTGCTTCGATATGATACAGAACATAAATGGGAGCCCGGCGCAGACAACAATTGCCCTACCTGAACGAATCTGTCGGTCCTTGCATCCGAACACTCAACTGCAAGTTCTCCTTTTTCCGAGACAACAAAATGAGCAAGCAGATGCCCTCGCAAAGTCTAAATTATCTCTCAATGCTGTGGGAGAAATTTGTAAATTCGAGAGTGGAATATGCGAGACAAGGCTTAATCTAGCCCACCTGACCATCCTGGACTCCTACTCTCTACCAAATCCATGGAGGCCCGAACGGTTTCCGAGTGTTTTATATGGCGGGTCACACAGTGCCGGTGAAGGTTGCGCGTCGCCCACGGACGAGACAAGACTGAATTTAATTTGCAGGAATCACAAAGCTCACAACATCCATCGCCTGGAACGAGACGAAGTCCCTCATGACACTTACTCTGTCTTTTTGTCACTTGGCGGAAGTAGGGTAGGTTTTTAGCTCCAAGTGATGTATATCACTCCATTGTATCAAAAAAAGTAAATTGAAAACTAACAAGCACATCACTATCAATAAAGCTGTAATTCAATGGGTACACCATCCAATTAACTCTTCAATTTTTGTAATTCTTATGATTCTTTGTCTCGAGGATTATGACTTTCATCAATTAATGCTAATTTGTGTTTTACTCCTAGGTCCTTCCCAACTAAGGATCACAATTGCGATCCCCTTCACCATGGTCCCTCACAGCAGACATTGAACCTAAAGAAACTATTTATCAAAGCTCTACACTCCCTTGTGAGTTGTGATCATCATTACTGATTATGTTCAAATTGAAGTAAGCTCACAGTTTTCATAGTAAGAGAGGAATCAAGAATTTGGAGGTCAAGCACCAAGTCGATTACATCAAACTGAAACTAATCAAGTGCAAGCCTCCTTCCAACAACGTGGCACGAGTGTTAGCTAGCTAGGGAATGAGATATGAAAATCATAGCTTGAAGCTTGAATAAAGGCATTTCTTCCGGCTTCAGTACAACAAATTGCACCTCATGAATGCCAAGATTTTGTATTCAGTCCTCCATAAATGTCTTAGACTAAGAATTCACTTCGAAAGTTCAAAGTATCTTTCCCTCTTATACGAACTCATTCTGAAATCAATACGTAGGCCCATAACGATTGGATTTTAAAATTAAAAAGAAAGTACACATAACACAATACACACTATATCTACATTTGAGCTCAGTAAACGACAGCCCAATGTGAACAAAACGCGCGAAAAATTGTTTTCTGTGCAAAAATTCTGAACGTCCGATTGAGTTTTGTGTGCAAGAATACTGATCGTCCATTCCATTGCTTTTATTCGTCCATTCCATTGCATTTATTCTTTGTCCTCCGTTCTTTGTCGGCCGCTCCCATTCGTCCTCGTTGCCCATTCCCCTAAGATTATTTCGTCCGTCGCGTCGCTCCGTCATCTGCCTGCCTTTGCCGAATTCGGCCGTCACTTGCCTCTACCCCTTCGTCGCAAGGTAACATTCCAT
>JAOYMZ010024442.1:0-34090 GCA_025802335.1 Pinguicula primuliflora | reverse complement strand
ACCTACCACTGCAGTTAAGAAAATTTACCTGGTATCAGCCAAGAGGTATTAGTGCCAGTCGTCTCGATAGATTCATTGTTTCAGATAAATTTCTGCAGGAATGGCCATCAATAGCACAAATACCGTTAGACAGGCGATACTCAAACCATGTACCACTAATTCTAGTGCATGATATAGTGGATTGCAGTCCCAAGCCACTGAAATTCCTGGATGCATGGTTTTTACACTCACAATTTGAAAGTTTTGTCTGTTGATGGACTACAAATGCAATGCACTAATGTGCAAGTATACACAGTCTCAAGTAGTGATCCTTACTTGGAAGTAAGGGTCATCTCCCAAAGAAGTAAGTTCAATACATATTTCTTTCACAATTACTTTCAGAGTAACTAATCATCAAGTTGATTTCTATTCTATAAACAGAAGCTTAAATGGGCTAAAACATAACTAAACTAACTGGAATCATGGCTAACATTCAAATGTTGTCACTGCATTCAAATACTAACAAGAACAGAAAATAAGACAGGAACAATTTGGAGATAATAGCTCAAGGCAAGGTATCTTGCCTCACTATGCAACTCAACTACCTATTCATACATATATGCTTAGCTTGTTTCCTTCACACCACAAGACTCAAACACAACCACAGCGCACGGCCAAGATAGTGGCTACTCTAGACCTCAATGTGTGGATTTCACCGGGTTCACCCTCCATCATACATATATTGGTGATATTGAGCACGAAACATGACTATCTCTATATGTGGTACCCAGAGTTAGGGGTAAAGACCGCAAGGACGATGGTGTTAGCATACCCTGTATAGAAACTTACCTTTGTGAACGAGTTTCTGGGCAAATTCAACTATATGAATGAAGAAATCGGGCACAAGAACTCATTCAAATGAAAAGCAAACATATTCATGTGGAAATCAACAAGTTAGAACATTATATACATGAATAATTCATAAAGTGTCTACATAGTGAGGCTCAATTGAGCCTCAAGCTACGGGAAATCAGCCCATGCTTAAAGCATGAGCTTGAGAGTACACAAATACAACATGAATGGAAGCCACAGAACAAAAACAAGAAGAAGAAATAAATCCTCCTTCACGGATGAATAGTGCTCCAAATCGCCTCCTTTCTTCTCCTTCGGCCGAGAGATTGCAAAGTGATTAATAGTGAACCCTTGTCCTAAAGTTAAGTGAGAATGTCTCTCCTGTCCTTTGTGTAATGTTGGGAACCGTGTGTAGCTTCTATGGGAAGCTTTAGCAATTATCCTTAGGACAAAAGGAATGTTCCTCCTTGGCCAAACAAACCTTAGCCTCTAGTGTTGACTTTCAACTCTTCATTTGTAGCCTTGTATAAGCATAGGATGTAGCTCACTCTCCTTCACACAGTTCTTTGTAACTTTGACTCAAATCATGCTAAGGTATGCCTTTGTTCATGAATGAGCATCCATCCTAGCACTAATCTTGGTTTCTTGTGCATCATCTTGTCTCTCCATTGCACTTTGAATCTAATCTCCTCAAATCATGCCAAAATATGCATAAAATGGGTAGAAATGCACCAAAGTGTGAACATGTAACCCTTTTCTTCAATCTAGCACAAATGAGCATGATTTAATTCATAATCTAAGTGTTTAGGGCATGAGATGGTAAAAAATAAGGCATGAAATAAGCTCTAAATAGGAGCTTATCATCTGTGGAGCGCGGGCAGAAGTTGTTTCAGATGGAACTCCTCGTTATATTCTATTTGACAAAATGAAGCATCTCAAGAATAGATTAAAATGGTGGAATAAGGAAGTTTTTGGAGAGTTCAATATTAAATTGCGAAAGCATCTAACCTACGAAAAGACTGGATCTCAAAATGGAAACATCTAACTTATCACCTGATGAGATTAATGAGCGAGAGCAAGCTAAAGTGGAGCTATTGCAGTTGACTACAATGAAAGATAGACTTATTTATCAGAAATCTCGCAGCAATTGACTCAAGTGTGGTGATGCAAATTCAAATTTTTTTCTCTCATCTCTGCAGAATCAAAGAGCTCGAAATTCAGTAAGAGGAATGATGATAGAAGGGCTTTGGAGAATCGAGGTAACAATCATTAAACAATTTTTTAATGATGCTTTCAGAAATCACTATTTGGAATTGCACAAGGAAAGGCCATTGATTCCTTGGAGTATATCCATAATTGTGTCTTTAGAAGAAAATCTGCAATTAACAGCTCTATTTGATGAAGAAGAAGTCTAGAGTGTTGTTCAAAGTTGTGGAAGTGCTAAAAGTTTGGGTCCAAATGGCTACAACTTTAAATTCATAAAGCATTTCTAGAAAATGCTGAAAGCTGATGTGATGAATTTCCTAACTGAATTTCGGAATGAAGGGAAGATTGTGAAAGGGCTTAACTCGACATTGGTGGCTTTGGCTCCTAAGAATGCAACTCCAAAGCACATCACTGACTTCAGACCTATCCCTATGGTCAATAGTATCTACAAGTAGGGATGTGTATTCGGAATTCGGAATTCAGAATTCGGTATGACCCATTTTTCATCTGTTTCGAAATTATTTCGGAAGCCATACTGCAATCCCGTTCCATTCCGTATTACATTTCGGATTTTCGGAATTCGGAATTTCGGAATTCGAAATTTCGGGTCGGAATTTGGAATTTTCGAAATTTAAAAATAAAAAAATAAAAACCATCAAAAGTAATTTCGTAAGTAAGTAACCGAACATAGTCAGAAACAACCTATAAAAAACAAACAAAAGAGAAACAAAAGAGAAAAGAAGAGAAACAGAAGAGAAAAGAAGAGAAACAGAAACTTCAGCACAAGGTGATCCCCTCCATCATGCCTTCCTCTTCTGCAACATTACCTAATTCTGCCAAGTTCAAAATAATAATTTGGAATTCGGAAATTTCGGAATTAGTATCAAAAACCCGTTCCGTTCCGAATTAAAATTCGGAATATGAAACCAACTCCGATCCGATCCAAATAGCTACTTCGGAATTTTGGTTCTGGATTTCGGAATTCGAAAAATTCGGATTTCGGAATTTCGGAAAATTCCTTTCCAAATGCATATCCCCATCTACAAGATTCTATCAAAATTGTTGGAAAAACAGGTAGCCAGAATTTTGCCCGAACTGATATCCACAAACCAGACGGGGTTCATTAAGGGCAGAAACATCTTGGATAGTGTGATAGTGGCAAACGAAGTTATCCGTGGCTCCAAATCGAAAAAAAAGATGTGCACTGCTAAAACTGGATTTCCAAAAAGCCGACAGCATAAATTGAAATTACCTATGGCATATGATGAGACTGTATGGGGTTTTGTCACCGGTTTATGAAATGGATGTAGGAGTGCATCCGAACAGCACATCTGTCTATAAATGTAAATGGAAGTTCATGCGGGGAATTTCTTATGAAGAAAGGCTTAGCCAAGGGGATTCATTGTCCCCTCTTCTATTTACAATAGCAGTGGAAGGACTGAACCTTATTATTGAGCAAGCTGTGACTCAAGGTGTCTTAGAGGTTTATAGGTTGAATGATTTAATGGTCACACATTAGCAGTTTGCTGATGATACGCTGTTGTTTAGCAATGGGTCAGAAGCTGACTTAATAACCTATAAATGGATTCTCCATTTATTTGAGTGGTGCTCGGGTTTGAAGGTGAATTTCTTTAAAAGCAGACTGTTTGTACTTAATATTGATCATGCTGAGGCAGTAAGGCAATATGAAATCCTGCGATGCCAACTAGATACCATACCATTTTTCTATTTGGGAATTCAAGTTGGAGTCAATCCTAAAAGGGTTCGATCTTGGCAGCTTATGGTGAATAATATGAAAGCAAGGCTAGATTCCTATCGAAAGAAGCATATCTCACATGGAGAGAGAATAACTATTATCGAATTTGTTATTACAAGCCTCCCAACTTTTTACTTTTCATTATACAAAGCACCGAGGGGAGTCTTGAAAAAGATGACTACACTACAGAGAAAGTTCCTGTGGGGAGTTAAAAGGGAGGGTCAAAGGCAAATCTCTTGGATTAACTGGACTAAATGTTGCTACCCGAGAGTTAAAGGTTGATTAGGTATTCGAGATTTGGAAGTGTTCAATACAGCATTGCTTGCCAAATGGGCAAGCAAAATGTTGCTGCAGAATACACAAATGTGGGCCAAGATTTTATATGACAAATATGGAGATTTATTCTTGGAAAGGCACTTCTATAGAAACAGTCTAGCATATAACAGATATTCTCCATGGTGGCAGGATATTCTAAGACAGATTATAAGCAAACCATGGTTCTATAGATTGTTTCAGAGGCAAATTGGAGATGGCACAAAATCAACTTTCTGGCAAGATACATGGCTTGGTCAGGAAGCTTTTGCAAAGGAGTATCCACACATATGCTAATGCAGCATACAAAGAAATAACTGTGGTGGAAAAAGGGATATGCAGTAACAATACCTGGAGTTGGTTTTGGATATGGGAAAATTCTTGTAGCATGGAAGCGATCGTTGAGTTTCTGCAACTTAAATATGTCCTTCAGCAAGCCCCCACTTTAATTGATTCGGAAGATTCTTGGATATTGAGGGATCCTTCAACATCATCATACAGAGTTGCTGATGTATATCGCCTTCAAATGGAAAGTTCATGGCTGCAACAGGAGACATGTGATTATGCAAATAATGCCTGGAACAAAATAGTACCTCTGAAGATATCCAGCTTCATATGGAAGCTACTGCAAAATGGAGTGCCTACATGACAAAATCTGTGGAGACGCGACATGAATATTCCAACAACACTTTGCCCACTGTGTCAAGAAGACATCAAGACTGTAACTCATCTATTTCTGATATGTCCTACTGCCTATGAATTATGGAGTCAGATCTACTCTTGGCTAAACATATACAGAGCTTGGCCGAATGGAATACACTTACATTTGGATCAATTTGTTGGGCTACCATTCCCAGCCTGGTCGAAATTCATCTGGAATGCTCTTTGGCAACAAACCTAATGGCATTTATGGAAGCTGCGGAACAAAAACAATATTTGAGAATAAATTACGGTCTACTGCAGATATATTCGAACAAATTCAGATGGAGCTGTGGTGGTTTTTTAAGACATAATAAATTACTACCTACCATTGGAGTGGAAGACTGACGGAGAGCACCGGAATTCTGCCTGCTATGAAGAACATTTCCCAGGAACTCGATGGAAACGAAGGCGAATTCTGCGAGGTCGTACTTTTTGAAATGTTTTGAGGGAATGTGCAGAATGTTGCAGGGTCCCTATAGTGTACCGTATTTTTGCACCTCAAACACACCACATAAGCACAATAATACACACCCACATTGGTGTGTGTGCGCGATTCCATTTTTAATGTTGTGAGAGAGCGGTGTGTTAGATGTGCAAAAATGATATTGGTATTATCACAAATGTTGACCTGGAAAGAATGGACCTTAGATGTACATGATTATACTTGAATATTTATTAATACAAAAGCAAACTATTTTTTAGCAAAGCAATACAAAGAATTTCAAAGAGTTGGGTGGTGTAGCCTGAAACTTAAATCTCAAATAGATGGAGGTCAAATTGAATTTTGTGGTTCAAATTCTTATCGAACCAGTCGTGCGTGCTATCTGCCTGCTAGCTTCGAATTTGGAACAACTCCGCTTCGGTGGAGTTTTTCGTATAAAAGGAAATTCATACGAAGGCAAACTTTTTGGCCGCAGATTCGATTTTCTTCCGACTCTTGATGGAAAAAGCTAAGGCCAAGGAGTCATCAGAAAACGTGATCTCTGCTTTGCGGAATCTGCAATTGACGAACACTGCTGGAAAATTAAAGCCCCACCAAAGTGCGGTCAGCTCTGCTCTTCAATCCCGTGAGTCCTTTTATTTCGTTTGATATTGCTACGAGAGCAGGTGTTTGAAATCGAAAATGAATTCCTCAGTGATTTTGGCTTTTGCAGGGATCTTCAATTGGAATTCGGCGAAAGCGCCTCCTAGCTTGTTGAGCTTGTGTCTTGGAGTTGTGGGTAGGAATCTTGAGCATATTATTGACGATTTGGCAGAAATCGCCCTTGCTTTCCCTCCGGATATTAAGGTATGAATTGAAGCCTGTCATAGTTTAGATGGGTTTTTTGTGGGTTGGTTTTGATACAAGGTACTCCGATTCTTATTAATCAGCTGGTGCTGGTGGCAATTGCGAGAAGAAGAAAGATGCTGGATGATAGCTTGATCATTGCATTGGCTGATAGTTCCTGGGATATACTCGACTTATCTGGTTCAACTGTTTCAGATTCTGGGCTATGCCACATAGTGGATGTCTGCAAAAATCTTATAGCTGTGGATATAAGGTGATGGGTGTTATTAACTTATAGTTTGTTGCAACAGACTAAGATTAGCAGAAGCATCTATGTAGGATTCAAAATCAAGTTGACAGAGTCTTTTGCTTGACATAATATCTGTAGTCTGTAGTTAACTGAAGCTATAACTGTTGAGGAGTTCTTCAGCTACACAAAGTCGTCTAGGGCGTTTATGTCTTGCAAGCTATGTTGTCTTCAATTGTACAAAATCATATTCTGATTTTGACGAACTTTGTGCTTTTATTTCTGTAGTCGTTGCAGCCATCTTACATCAGCGGGGGTTTCTAAACTTCTTCAGCAATGCCATTCACTTCAGACATTAAGATGGGGGTATATTCTCGTTTGAAGCAGCTTCACGATTGCATTTCAATTCTCTTAAATCTTCTGAGAGTGCTAGTATAAGATATTGCTTGCTTATATTTTATTTCTGACACATGTCGCAGGAGATTGTTGTATGTTTGCATGGGGGTATCACAAAAATGATATAGAACACGAACAATTCACGGACACGATTCGTGCTCCCACTCACACATACCAATGTGTGTGTGTGTTTACAAGTGATCATGTTACTTTTGTGGCTTTTTGTCGGGCACTGTAGCAGTTCTCGGGGTATCATGCTAGGGAAAACACTGGTCGTAGATGATATGCTTTGTCTTGGATAATGAGAAAATTATTAACAAGCTATAGATTTGCTCTTTGTGATTTAATTGACACGGGGATCAAACCTCATAACAGGAAATGAACCGAAGTTAATGTTGCAGAGGTTGCCCAAGAAGTGAAGATGCTGCCCGCAGGTGCTTGAGTCTCTTAATGCCTAACCTGAATAATGTAGAGGAGGACTCATGGGAAGAGCTCGACACGACTGAACTGACTCGTGGTGCACAATCGCTTCGATGGCTTGTCTGGGTATATACTTTTCTTTTTCATTCCCAGTATTTACTTCAGATATGCAGTCACTCTCATCAGATGCAGGCATCCACCATGATACATCACTGAGTACCTTGTTCATTTGCAGCCTAAAATTGATGAAGACTGGAAGGAGATGTTAGCCGTTGAGTGCCCGCGGATTGCGGTAAATCCAAAGCCATCGCCTTTGGGTATTATGGTGGCAGGAGTTCCTCAAGAAGCTTTTTTGCAATTTGTACTGGACGACCCTTTCGTCCGAAACATCGACCCAAAAACCTGGGCCACAATCGGGTTCAGTACAAGATCAAGGCCTCCTCCTCTTCTACAAGTTGCAGCTCATAACGAATTGTCAGTTGCTGAGAAGTTTCGGTTAGCATTTCTAGAGAGAGATGCTCGGTTGGCACCGAAGCGAGCAAAGAATGCTAGGCAACGTCAACGGCGTGCTGCAAGGGAATGGATGATGACGGATTCCAAGGCTAAAGCTTCAGCTCTTGCTTCAAAAGTTACCAAATCTCTGAACCTCAGGGATTTGTGAGTGAAATCTCTCCATGAAGAATGCTGAGGAAATTCAAGGCCACCTGGTCATGTCCATATAAAAATGGCCTAAATCGGACACTCTTGTTAAACACTGTTTTAGTTACGTCATATACCATAGTGCTGGAATTGTGGAAAGGGATCATCACATTGGATCTGTATTTTGCAAAATGGAACAGTGCATTATAGATTTCGAGAAGTTCTATGCGGCAATAAATTTGGGCAAGAGAAGCAAACATATTTGGGTGTCTGTGATTGGATCACATTTTTTTGCAATCCAATCATATTTTGCCACATTATTTTCTTCTGATTTTCTTGCTAAATTTTTTTTTAGTATATCATTTGTTATTGATTTCTCAGGTATCTGAAACGTTGATGCTTAAAATACATTATATAAATGGGTAATTTAAAATTTGGGACACAAAATATGATTTTGAGTTATATCGTTTTATTTTTAAAGATGATTACAACTGGAAAACATGAAATTCTGACCTGATACTTCCTCACAATTGTTCCAATCCAATTACAATACCCCAAATTGTAAATTTGTCTATATAAATTGCACACGAAGCCTTACAATTGTTCAACTTCTGCTTAGCTAAACTAAAGTTCATTGTGGAGCAACTACAACCAGAACCCACGATTATTCAAGCTGTTTCATCTCGTAAGACCTGTTCCACATGCATTGGAAGCGCACATCTTGTAACAAGATTATGTAAAAGCACATCGTCTGCTAGACAAATATAACTCATCAAGCATTGAGCGCATTGCTCCGATCATTTTTGCGAGGGCTTTTATTCATTAGACCATCAAGAGAACGGAATACTCGAGGTCGATGATTCAATTTCATTGCTTTGTTAAGTTCCTGATGACATACTGAAGGATGCCGCCATGATCAAAGTATACCAGTTCAACCTGTGCACGAGCATTGCAACATCAGAACTTGCATTGAGATACATGATTCCAAATTGCAGAAAAAAACGGCAAGATTCGTACCTCTGTATCGAATCTTAAGGTACATGTGAAGGATTTTCCATCATCTGTGGTGACAGTTACATCTTGTCCAGGCCTGATGTCGCTTGTTTTTGTGGGGAGGTCGATAGTGTAGCGCTCGTGACCTGTCAAACCGAGTGTCTCGGCATCCTCACCAGGTTTGAAGCAAAGCGGGACGATGCCCATACCAACCAAATTGCTGCGGTGAATTCTCTCAAAACTTTTGGAAATCACAGCTTTCACGCCCTGATCCCATAAAGTTGTTATACATCAAATTTTCAGCATGTCTACGAGTTACCAGCCGAACCCAAAAACTAGGCATAAAATTAAAGGGATATAGTAACCTGCAGCATTGGCCCCTTTGCAGCCCAATCACGCGAACTACCACTTCCATACTCTGCACCAGCTATAACTACGGTATCTTGTCCAGCTGATTTGTATCTCTGAGGGACAAAAAATTGCCTTAGTGTGTCCAAATAAAGACTGGAATTATAAGCTACAGTTAACTCTATTTATCATTTTTTATTCTCGCAGAAATGATAAATAGAGTTATCATTTTCTTTTCCAAAAGAATATTGTTCTAACAAAACAATATTTCAAGCATGAAAGGATGAAGTTTAGATCACTACTCACCATTGCAGCATCATACACATAGAGCTTCTCCCCTGTTGGGATGTGAATGGTCTTTGGACCCACTTCTCCATTCAACAACTTGTTTACTATCCGAATGTTCGCAAAGGTACCCCTTGCCATCACCTCATCGTTGCCACGACGGCTACCATAAGAATTGAAGTCCTTTCTATCTACTCCGCGCTCCATCAAATACTTTGCTGCAGGACTGTCCTTGTGGATACTTCCAGCTGGAGATATATGATCCGTAGTGATGCTGTCTCCAAACAGAAGCAGGCAATATGCATCCTTCACTCCACGTGGACCAGGTGGGTCCATTGACATTCCGGTGAAATATGGTGGATTGTGGATATATGTTGATTCGGGATCCCACTCATAGAGACTAGATGAAGGTACAGGCAACTGATTCCAGAATTGATTGCCCTTCGTAATGGATTCGTAAGTACTCTTAAACATTTCTGGAAGAACACTGGATTGAACGACCTACAGAAAGCAAAATAAAAGTCCAAATTTGAGCCCTTCATTTAATAAAATAAGAGAAAGAAGGAAAAGACCATATAAGACTGAAATACCTGTGCAATTTCTTCACTGCTGGGCCATATATCCTTAAAATAAACAGCCTGTCCATCTTTTCCAGTTCCAATTGGCTCTTTCTCAAAATCAATGTCAACCTGGACAAAAAAGCGTCAATATGTTTTGACATATTCCTTTAGATAAATAAGTGGATGCTAAGGAAGAATTAATCTTAAGAAGAAAACAAAAATACAAAATATCTGAAGGACGGGTTTTTGATCAAATGTGGATTACATGCAATGTTGACTTAGACAAAAAAAACAATCATGCATAGAATGTCCAACATAAAGGGAGCAGTACCGTGCCAGCAAGAGCATAAGCCACCACTAATGGTGGAGAAGCAAGATAGTTCGCTCTAGTGAGTGGATGGACACGACCTTCAAAATTCCTATTTCCAGAGAGCACAGCAGCAGCAACAAGATCTAGAAAAAAGAAAAGGAAGATGAACAATGACTTACTATTATAATATTTCAAACCATTGGCAAGGATAAGCTCCTATCAAGATTAAAAAAATGTCTTGACAATCCAAATGTACTGAGTAGAAAAGATAAGCTAGTCCCATCTGGAGAGCGTTAGCGGATAAATTTCTCAATTTAACTTAAAGATCGAAAAAAAAAGATGTATGATGTATACCATTGTCAGTTATAGCAGCTGCCACTGATTCATCAAGATCCCCAGAATTGCCGATGCAAGTTGTGCAACCATAACCGACAATATGAAAGCCCTGCTGGTTCAAGTACTGCTGCAAGCCGCTAAAGAAGTCACAAATACAAATTCAGATACAATAACATTCCAATGCCAGTGTTGAATCATCTGAAAAAAAAAACAAGTAACACGAGCAGGCATGCCACGCCACAATACCTCTGGATTAAATACTTCGTAACAACTCCAGACCCGGGGGCAAGACTTGTTTTTACCCATGGTTTGACCTGTGCGATACACACAAAAACATGTAAGGAAAGACTAGTGAACATGATTTTGAAATCAGTGCACAATCAATTATGTACCATACATGAAGTAATGACAAGCATGGTAAATGTTGTTTTACTAACCTCTAAGCCTAGTTCACATGCCTTTTTTGCCACAAGACCAGCACCAAGCATGACACTTGGGTTTGATGTGTTGGTACAACTTGTAATAGCTGCTATAACAACACTTCCCTGCTTGAGTTCTGCAGGCTGTCCATGAAATGAAAATTTCACAACTTTTTCCTGCTCTTCTTTTGGGACAGCAAAACCCTACATGTACAATGTCCAAGATATTAAAATAACATGTTAAAACAACAAAGGATCGCCATACCAACATAAAGATGAGAAGGAAAATATATACATGCCGGAAACCATATTGCTACAACATTTTCCACATGTTTTGCTAAGTCATAAATACAATTTTACTCTGGAAAACTTAATCACTTGCCTTAAAACCAACTTTACTGTCAAGACACGAATGCCAATCAACCTTCATGTCTTTTATAGGAACACGATCATGGGGCCTATATATCACACAACAATAACCATTGGTCGAAGGACATAATGTCAAGATAGAGCAAATCCCTTATGATTAGTCGCCAACCAAATTCTATTATGCGTACCTTTTAGGGCCTGAAATACAAGGTTCCACACCAGCCAGATCCAATTCCAGATAAGAAGAGTATACTCGCTCTTGCTGGGGCTGCAATATGAAAGCAGAAACACTCATGTAAGAGTGTGATGTCGGTCAACGTGATCATAACAAAACTACGAGAAAAATTAATAAAGAACCTCATTGTAGTCAACAAATAATTTGTTTGCCCGCAAGTATGCCTCAATCATTGAGACCTAAACAAGGTGAAACAGATTCTATTATCGTTTCAGTACATTGTGTTGCAAAAGTTTTACAATAAAAATGACAAAAATAAAATAAATAATAATAAAATGCAACCAACCGTTTCATCACTTCTTCCGGTCAATCTAAGGTATTGTAGTGTGACATTATCAACAGGGAAGAAACCCATGGTTGCTCCGTACTCTGGAGACATATTAGCAATAGTTGCTCTATCTGCTAATGATAACTGACTCATGCCCTCACCTTCACAGGAAATAAGAAAATTATGACCAATCTTGGCAAACGTGCAAAAACTTAAGGAAACTTAAGTAAAGTTACCATAAAACTCAACAAACTTGCCAACCACTCCATGCTTTCTCAAAATTTGTGTCACTGTTAAAACCAAATCGGTTGCAGTAACCCCATCACGCAATTTCCCAGACAACTTAAATCCAACAACACCAGGTAAAACCATGCTCATGGGCTGCCAAATTATGAGGGTATCAAGATTCAACTCAAGATTGACAGTATCAAAAGTTTTAAAAAAAAAAGATAAACATAAATATTCAATTGTATGTTTCAATTCGTACGAAAGAAAGGGGAAATACTGAGAGCCAACACTAACTACTAACAACTTCCAGCGAAACATAAAAATGCTGCCAATCAAAAGCACTAGTAGGAATAATAACTGCAGCAAGTTGATACGTACGTGCAGCTGAATCAGAGATCTGATAAAATGGTCAGTTTTTTTCATGCTAATATAGAAAAAGATCAAGATGATAATTTAACCGCAAGGAAAGAAGTTACCTGGCCGAGCATGGCCGCCTCTGCTTCAATTCCTCCAACACCCCAACCGGCAACACCCAGTCCGTCGATCATAGTTGTATGAGAATCAGTTCCAACAACACTATCAGGATACAAAATACCGTCTGTGTTGAAAACAACACGTCCAAGATATTCCAGATTTACCTGAATAAGTTTCATGAATATCGATTAGCATGAAATGGAAGTGCTGGACATCTTAGTGCAAGTAGGTAGCTCCACAAAGATGAAGATAATATACCCAATGAAAATGATTGATGAAACCACACCTGATGAACAATACCAGAACCAGGGGGTACAACGAGCATATTGCGGAAGGCATTGGATCCCCATTTAAGGAAAGCAAATCTCTCTTTGTTTCTCTTGAACTCAAAGTCCATGTTTGCTTGCACAGCATTTTCGGATCTGGACACATCAACCTGAACAGAGTGGTCGACCACTAGGTCCACGGGAACCTGCGCATAACATCAATTCATATCAACATGTGTGACTACTGTGTGGAGGAATTCTTTGATAGCAGAGTAGCAAGTAGCACAGAATCATGAAATGGCATAAATGTCAATGAGTTTATGACTTCCATTTCCGCCTCAATACATCCTTATTTATAACTAGATGTCGCTAACAAGCACATAGCTGTACCCAATGGAGGTATATTTTTCTATAGTCGAGAATGTAAGGCAATTGCTTCAAAAGTAGATGTTTTTACCAAAGGATTGATTTTGTCTGGACTACTGCCAAGGCCTTTGATTGCATCCCGCATAGAAGCAAGGTCAACAACAGCTGGAACTCCAGTAAAATCCTACAATAAAAGGAAAAGGGTAACTTTTTACGAAGCCCATAAGGGTACAATTAAATCATCACCAAGCTCATTCCTTGGCACACCTGTAATAGAACACGAGCTGGCTTGAACGGAATTTCAACTTGCTTTGGAGCAGAATTTTCCCAGTCAATGATTTTTTCAACATCCTCCTTCATGACCTGGAAGTTGTCACAATTCCGGATAGCTGACTCTAACAGTATCCTTATAGAATACGGAAGTTTTTCTGGAAAGGATATTCATCCAATCAAAAAGGTGGGGCAAACAGAAAAATATCAACCATGTGTTTTAGCAAAACATCCCCATGAACTCTAAGCCCAGTCCGTTAATATATGATAGATTGTTGAGAAAGACCTTGAAAGTCAAAACAAAAATGCCCATGATCACTAGGTTTTACGTGTAATGCTATTTGACTTGACATGACCATGACCAGGAATAACCACTGAGAGTGCCCGAATTAAGGTCCCTACCAATTCTTGGATCATTCAGAGCAGGGAGGCTATAATATTTTCCGAATTCACCTCCTCCAGGCTTGGGCAGACTGGAAAATATTCCACTGAACGGATGTTTAGAAGCTGCATGAATTGGCAAACCTGTTCAGTTAATGATAAACAAACAAGAAAGGAAGATCAAAACCATTTAAGAGCTGGGATTGCAACCACTCCAGCGTTTTCATAATTAGATGCACAAGCACGAGCATGAAAAAGACACCACTTGAGTTTGTTCATAACCAGAGTCGGTCAAAAAAATCCTACTGAGGTGTCCAAACATTATACGTTTTAAGTCCTAACACCTTTGAACCTTCATAACTCTTATAATGCCACCACAACCACTTGCTGTATGACAGAACCCAAATCCAAAAAAGAAGAAGAGAAAAGGACACAAGATAAAAAGGAAATAATTCAAATCCGAAGTCTCCATTATTACAAATGCATCTATCTAAATTTTTTATGTAGGTTACTCCACAAAACATGAGAATAACAACCACCACCCTTTCAAACAATGAGTTCGATACATCAATAAGCAGAGATGTCGGGATATGCAGATAAATACATCATAATCTTTTTAACCCTTTACCAGCAGTAGTAATTGATTCTGAACACGGATAAACATCAAAAGTACGCGTTTAAACAACAGCGGTGCAAAACATGCAAATCAGCACACATCCCTGCAGATTACATTTCCAATACTAGTTACGAAAACCAAACTAATAATTATTTTCTGTCATCATATATGGAGAGGTTTAATATTCAACATCTAAAATGGACCAAAACACTATCCCCTCCCCCTCTAGTTCAAGAAAAAAATTGATAACGAGATCATCCAGTCGCCGCCAAAAGTAAAACGATAAAAAATAGAAAACATAAATCACTGCTCAGCGGAGCGCATAATCCAGCTCAATCGGGCGTAAACAAAATCAATCTCATCCTACCCATGGTAGCGATCTTTCGCTCAAAGCGTTCGATAACTGGTGCAGCACTCCTGATCTGAGCTCTCAGACTAACTGGCGATCTCCACTCCACTCCGTGACTCCAACGAGTAGCGGGAACCCTCAGCGAACGAAACGCCGACGAGAAGCTCAGCGATCGGCAAGCGACGTTCGACGGAGGCGCGTAAGAGCCTCTCCCCGGCTGTTTCTCGGCAGAATATCGATTTGACGGGTTTCCCGAGGACGGAAGACCGTAAGCGAATCGCAGCCCGCAAGCTCTCAGAATGGACGACGACGACGACGTTGATGTGGGAGGGCAGCGAGCAGATATATACATGACGAGGCAAAAAAAAAGGATAATTCTCGGTCTACAGAGACCTACCACCCCCCATGGAACAGTGTGTAAAACCCTGGAAATGTGAATACTCAATGATTTTATTTTTACTTGTGCATTGATTTTTGGCCGCTAATGAGGGAGGGTCTACTTAGGGGGCGGGGTTTTTGGATCTAGTCTTTGACGGTGCAAGGAAATTACGGTGGAGATCGGCTCTGCGCCGTTGGATCTGGGGATGGCGAAGAATGAGCGAGAAACAGTTGGAAGCTTCCTCGTTTTTTGTCGTGTTATCGCCTCGTGCTCCCGTTGAATAATATGATCATTAGAATTTTTTTAGTATTTTTATTTTTTATCCTCCTAACCTTATCCTGTTTTGTTCGAGAAAGCGATAGACGATTCATAGGGAGTCAGAGCTCGCCGAGCGCCTAGACAGTCTAGGAATCTGCTTAGGCGTCCCTAAGTGGGTGCTTAAACGGCATTTGGACAAGACAGAGGGTGATTGCCCAGTACCTAGGCGGTGCCTAAACGGGCTAGACAACTGCCTTCTCGAATAGAGATTCAAACTACTCAGAACTTGCATTTGTACTCTCATGAAATTTCTCTCTCCTAAAATTCTAACGGAACCCTAGCTTCTTCAATGGAAATCAATCCCCCTCTGGTGGTCAATCCAACTACTGCTAAGGTTAAAAATAAGCAACATCTTCTCTTGGGTGCTGACCATGTGGACAACAGTTCAGCGTCTGAGCCTCCTGTGATAGCTTCAGGCTTGGACTCTGTGGAAGCTCCAACTGACAAATCCTTTTTGGAAGCACTTGCCCCCAAGCCTCCTGCACATCGGGGAGGTAAGAGTCCATTTACTCAGATACTGATTCTTGTCGAGGATGGTGATGTTCAACACCTGGTTGCCTACGGTAAATCGTGCGTCAATTTCTCTCTGAAAGTGAACCTTGAGATTCAGTACAATATGGAGTTTACTGTTTATATCAAGCCATTGCAAAAGATCTTGAGTTATAAGTTTTTGTACCAGAAAATAATTTCTCTCTGGTATCCAAAAGGTAATATTCATCTTCTAGACATGGAGAGGGGTTACTATCTAGTGAAGCTTGAATATGAAGAGGATTTCACAAGGCTCTGTTGGGAAGTCTCTTCTCCATAGTTGGGCTTAGTCTAAACATATTCCCTTGGCACCCACTTTTTGATACTCAGGAGATCATCTCGAATCGGTTGCTTCATGGATTCGCATTCCAGGACTTCCTCCTCAGTACATTCAAGACTCACTACTGCGAGAAATCACAAGATTGGTTAGGTGATATCTTAAAGCGGATCACACACTATTGAAGCGACTCGGGAAATCTTTGCTTAGGTGGCTATGCACCTAGATCTGACCAAGTCTTTGGTGCCCTGTGTCTCGGTTCAGGGTAAGGACTATAAAATATATTATGAGGACCTGAATCTAATTTTCATCGCATGCCGGATGTATGGGCATTTATCTGAGTCTTGCCAACATTGTTCTTCTACTAATCTGGCCGATTCTCTTAGTTTACCAGCTGACCCGGTCCCCCACCCCCCACCCCAAGTCTGTATCGGAGTCGTTGCATGTTGATTCATCATCTCGCTCACCTTCTGAGTTATCCTGACCTATTGTGGGGCCTCCTCTCCCGGCTAAGGGGGAAGATGTTGGGGAACTCTTGTGGTTAATCGTGCAAAAGCTGCGTAGGCCTTATAGAAAGCAAGCTATTGTCGTGGTCACTGCAGGTAAGAAACCTATCCCTTCTTTTCGTTATAACAATTGGTTTGATGTGTTTGCAGGTACAACAGATAGCAGTTTAGACACACTTGCAAAGGGCATGGAGGTTCTGACCGTCGTGCCTGATATGCTTGTCCCTAGCCCTAGTGCTAGCCAAATCTACTCCGCCAGGGGCGCTTCATCTGGTCTTTAGAGGAAGGTGTCCAACAAACAGCTCAAAAGTAGTTTCGTTTCCTGTAAGCTGGCGGTGCCTCTTAAGCCAGCCCATTCGGCCCAACACACTCAAGTATTTCTGGGTAGCCCACCTCCTCCGCCCAAAAATAAGCTGATTGTTGATCCAACTTGGTCTCATGATCCTACCAAAGTTATCATCCAACCTGGGTTGGCCACTTCTATGGATGCTAAGCTTTTGAATAGTGAGGCCTCCGCGCTGTTAAGTTCCGGTCATTCTACAGTCATCATAAAACATCCCTTAGCCAGGGACTTGCAGCCTGGGTCTTCCTCTATTGTGCCCCTAGATTTTTTTACCAAAGGTCCCCCTTCTAGGGAGTTTCTTATTTTGCGGAAAGAAGGTGCAGTACTTAATCCTGAAGTGCCACCCCATCCTGAACTGTTTGATCCTGATGATGGTTACATGAGTATGGATCTCCTCGATCAGGGTGTTCTTTCTGCCAAGGCTGCATATGGTGAACCCCCGAATGCTACACATATGATCTCAGAGTCTGGTACACCGTCCCCTAAAGGCTTTCCAGGGAAGGAGCTTCCAGATGTTTGAGCCGTCACTCCCTCTGTCTCTCCTTTTATCCTATAGTTGTCCTCAGATTTTTCTTTCTGGTTTATTTTATGGATCTTTGCATTATCTCTTAGAATGCCCAAGGCGTAAACAATCTGAAAACTATCAGTACCCTACAAGATTTGATCCACACTCACTCCGCTAACATGGTGGTTATCCTAGAACCTAGCGTCAGCGGCAGTGACGCTGAGCACATCATTCCTAGCATAGGTGTGGGGTTCTCTTCTTCCTTCCGTGTTGAGGCGTAGGGATTTTTTGGGGGCATTTGGATCCTCTGGAGGGATTCATTCAAAGTTACTGTGTTAAAGATTGACTGGCAATTCATACATATTAAGATTTCTCATCGTTCTCTACTAGATTTTATTCTGACGGCTGTGTATGGCTCTCCGAACCCACCTATTCGTCGTTCGCTTTGGGATGAGATGAGGGACCTGGATGATTCCATTTCCCAACTGTGGGTATTAATCGAAGATTTTAATGCTTGTCTGTCCGACTCTGATAAGGTTGGTGGTCGTCCCTCTTCTGGTAATGGCTCGTTTCGAGCATGGGTAGATTATGCCGGTTTTCCCCTGTCGATTTTTCTAGCTCAAGATTTACTTGGAGGAGCGGCTCTTGCCATGAGCGGATTGATTCGGCCTTTCTCAGTAAGGAGTTTGTGAGTTTTTTTATAGTTGTGGAGTTCGCCACCTACCCCGCATATCCTCTAACCACTCCCCATTATTATTGAGTTGTCGTCTTCATGACCCTTCCAGGGTTACGGTGCAACACTTTCGTTACTTGCAGTCTAGGTAATCTCATCACTACTGGTCTAACTGGTTAATGGCTAACTGGACATAGGACTTACCTCTTATTCTAGCCCTTAATCATCTTCAGGGTTCCCTTAGTGACTGGAAGTTTAATATATTTGGTAATATTTTCAAGCGAAAGTGTCACCTCTCAAGCAGAATTGCCAGTCTGCAGCTGGCCATTGTTCGGTACCCCACCTTATATCTGTGTGATCTTGAACTTAAGCTCAGCTCCAATTGGAGGAGGTTCTGACTAATGAGGAGTTGTTGAGGAAACAGAATGCGAGGTGCAACTGGATCACACATGATGACTGTTCCTCCTCTTACTTTCACTCTTTGCACAGGGATCGGAGGGGTAGAGGTTATGTGCGGACAATTCAGCTTGAAAATGGGTCCTGGTGCTCAGATAGTGTTGTTTTGCTTGAGGAAGTTACCTCCTTCTTCTGTGGTATATTTGGCGCTGATAGGACGGGCCTGTCCTCCACTTTAGGACACTTCTCTATTTCTGGTCATTTCCATGGGCTCTCTAATGCCCACACATTGTTCTTGGAAAGTCGGTTGACCCCCTAGAAATTAGGGATGCCCTCTTTGACATAGCTCCCAACAAAGCAGCTGGCCCGAATGATTTCTCTTCTAGTTTTTTCAGCACAATTGGAATATAATTGCCCCCTCACTTACTTCCTTTATTTTGCAGGTTTTTGTTGGGGATTCTTGCCTTATTCTTCGAATAGGGGGATGATTTCCCACCTCCCCAAGGTCAACAACTCTGAAAATTTTGGTCATTTCTGGCCTATTAGCTTGATCAACATTGTGACCAAAGTGGTTACCAAAATCATAGCTAATCGTATGAAGATGGTTATGCCTCTTTTGATCTCTTCTAACCAGCCAAGTTTCATTAGGGGCCGATCCATCTCTTATAATATTATTTCGGCTCAAGAAGCCATTCATACAATGAGGAATTGCAAGAGTAAGCACGGGTTCATGACCATTAAAATTGATCTCGCTAAAGCCTTTAACATGGTGGAATGTTCTTTCATCCAGGAGACACTCATTGACGTGATATTTCTCTCGTTCCTCACTAAGATTATTATGTCTACTTTGGAGACTGGTTCTACTCACATCATCCGGGAAGGGCGTCGAGGTGTAGAGTTTTGTCCTACCCGTGGTGTTAGGCAAGGAGATCCAATCTTGCCCTACCTTTTTATCCTTTGTATGGAGCAGCTTTCTCAAGCTATTCAGCTGGCTATGGAGATGGGGGTGTGGAAACCTCTTACTTTTGGAAAAAGCAAATGGCCTCTGTCTCATCTGCTTTTTGCAGATGATCTTATTCTCTTTGGGGAAGCTACTATCTCTCATGCCACGATTATTTGAGATATCCTCAACTCCTTCTCGGTGGCTTCTGGATTGACAATTAATTCTGATAAGTCTATCTTTTGGTTCTCCCCGCGGGCTAATTTGGTTGAAGTTTGCAGGGTGGAACAAATTATGGGGGTTAGATGTGTGGATGATCTTGGTCTTTACCTTGGAGTACCTATTATTCATGGTAGGGTCACTAAGTACTCCCATGAGAACCCTTTAGTAAAGATGCGGAACAAGGTTAAAATCTGGAATCCTCGGCGCATCTCTCTAGCTGGAAGAGTGGTATTAAGCAAGTCGGTCTTGTCTGCATTCCCGCTATTCCAAATGCAGACTTGTTCTTTGTCGACAGCAACCGTAAATGAGATTGTTTCTTTTTTTGGGGGGTGGGGGTGATCCTTCACATAGAAAACCAGCAATGGTTAAGTGGGTTGTGGTCTGCTTGCCCAAAAATAGAGGTGGGATTGGTCTTCGTAAGTTTTATGAAGCAAATCAGCCCTTTATGGTTAAGCTAGCTTGGGAGTTCTATTCTGGCTCTCACAAGGTTTGGACACACATTTGCTTAGCTAAGTATATGGGCTCTTCAACTCTCAGTGCTGGTGGACAGCTTGCTCAGGGTGGCTTACATTTATGGAAACATCTCTCATGTTACTTTGACTTCATTAGGGAAAATTCCAAATGGGTTGTGGGCGATGGGAAACAAATCCATTTTTGGAAGGATATATGGTTTCCTTTCTCCACGCCATTATTCTTAGTGCTCTTGTTCATTTATCTCACATGGATTCTAACCTAACCATTTGCCACTTTGTTGATGCAGGGGGAATTGGGACTTCAGGATGTTTCAGAGCCTTCTACCTCAACCCTTAATCGATAGGTTACACACTATTATCCTCCCTACTTTGGATAGTGGCCCCAACAAACTAATATGGATCAATTCCCCTAGTGGGAAATTCTCTTGTGCATTTGCTATTAAGATCTGTCGTTCTGCCTCGGCACCTCCTGAGTGTGCTTGTTGGAACCTCATTTGGTCCCTCAATATTCCAAACAATCTTATTACATTTCTTTGGAAGCTGCTGCATAATGCGGTTTGGTCTAACTCGGAAAGACATAGGAGAGGAATTTCTTATACTAATTGTTGTCTTGTTTGTTTTCGGATGGAGACCCCACTGCATATCCTTTGAGATTGCCATTGTGGCAAGGCAATTTGACGATCCTTTATCCCAATTCGCCTAGTTTCTTCTATGACTCCTCCTCCCTGCAGGATTCGATTATTTGGTACTTATCCTAGGCTAATAATCTCGTTAACCCTCCTATTTTTGTTGTGGCTTGTTGGAAGATCCGTTGTGCTAGGAATGCTGAATTTTCCAGAATCAACCTGTTCGGACCTCCTTACTTTGTTCTAGTATCTATGCCAGTGCTATTGAAATCTCTTGTTATTTTTCTAAGCATTTAGTGCAGGTCAAGAGAAGGGCTTATCACATTGATCGGGTTCCTGATCGCGCTAATATGATGCCTCCCCAGGTTTAGGTCGCCTTCACCTTGCTAGTGGACGCCGCAGTGTGTCGTCATAATGGACGAGTTGCTTGCTGTGGTTTGCTTAAGGACTCGATGGCCACCACAGTGCTCTCATATGTTGGCCGGATTGGTGTTTGCTCCTCCTCCGCTACTGAACTTTGGGAAATCTTGTTATTGCCACAATTAAGCATATGAAGTTAAGGAATGCGTTGTTGGAGTCAGACTATCGACCAACCCTACAAGCAATTCTTGGCATTGTGGAAGACATCCTGAACAATCATCTTATACGTCGAATTCAGCACTTGCTAAAGGATGCGGCGATCCATCTTCGCTTCCGCCGTATCCAAGATCTGCATGATGCAGATGCTTTGGCTAAGCAGGGGTTAGCGAGCAATTTCATAGGCATTCGATATGTTGTGGCTCCTGATGACTTTTGGGGGTTCACCCTTGCTGATCTTGCTGCTTCCTCGGCTCTCTAGGACTGCATCTGTCCACTCTCTACCAGACTGGACCTGATCCCTCCACAAAGGTTTGTGGCTTATTCTGATGGTGGTACGCCCCCTTTGGAACTTATTCCTCATGCTCTTCGGTCTTTCCCATTGTCGGATGGTCAGCTTGTTGCAGGGGGGCTTGATAGCGCGGCAAGTTTCTTTGGTGAAACAATGGCAGAATGCCGAGACTGATGTCAACAACCTTGTGTCCTTTTGGGGATCTCAGTGGCCACTAAATTCTCCCTTGAGACTGGTGGATACCCATGTTTTCAGACAGCCTTAAGGGGTCATGCTCTTGTATGTTGTGTTTTGGACTATGTATTCGGCTTCCTCTTTATAAAAAAGAATTTTTTTATCCTTCATTATTGTCTAAACTCATTGAGACTTCTAACCCAAGCATATAGATCAAAAGTATTTTTGACTAGTAAAATACTAATTGTACATTCTAATCAAAAGTATTTAGAGCCATGCACCCGGTCTGCGTGTGTACGTTGCCTTGCACGATGCTCGTGTATGGGATCCCAGCAACCCATTCTGGATTCTCGGCTATACTCTATACGGGTGCAACCCGTATGCCAGGATGAACCCATATAGCGTCGCGTGCGTGATCTGACAAGACATTCGGGATTCTCGACTATACTCTATACGGGTTCAACCCGTATGCCGGGATGAACCCGTACAGCGTATACGGGGACATGCACGATGCTCGCGTACATGATCTGACAAGCCATTCGGAATTCTCGACTATATGTAGATGTGCACGATGCAATGTTTAATACTCATCTTCGATTTTCTTCCACGAGGCATTCTTTATCCTATCCTGATACCTTCGAGGGAAGAGAGTGGGCTGCAATATATGAAGGATATTGAATACGTGACAGACGTTGAAGATCATCGGATAACTGTATTGCTGGAATTGTTCGGTGATGGGGCGTATATTGCTGATGACTCCGATGGAGAGGGGGACGATACTCCGCCTAGGAAATATGTAGATGACCGATCCAATGAGCCCTGTCACAGTGATTTGCCAGTACCCAAAATACTCCTACTCATCAATATCAACAACCTAGTCAGACTGTGACCGAGAATGCATCGTCCTTCCCGTTCCAATCCATCCCATCATAATTCCCATCCCATCAAATCAGAACATGAAACGACGCACAGAGATGCTTCATTACATTGTTTTATAATACATCATATCAATGTGTTCGTCAATTTTATTATTAATAATCAATTATAACGATCAATGTCGATAGTTAGTTACGTAATCAACGTCAGTCAAAGAAAGTGAAAGACATTCGTCATTACATTGGTAAATTGACACAATGAACTATGCTAATAATCTTGTCATCTTGGAGGTGAAACTAGTTGCCAATTTATTTAATACTCATTATCAATCCTTCCATTTCATTTATATAAAAATAAAGTCAACAGGTTCTAATTCATGGAGTGTCTCTCCTTCTTACGTCGTGAAAAAGGACCGTTCTGATATCAAGCGCAGTTTCATCCATGGAATGTGTGAAGATGCTTCCACTAACAGCTCACTTTATCTGCAATGCAAATGGGAAACCTATCCAGACTTCACGATCCCATACTCTGGGGTCTCGGACGGTCGAGTCGACTGATTCTGCTGCCATATCCCTTGGACACATCAAGCCCAAACAGGAGCGTTGCAAGTTCAATAAGGACAACTCACTTTATCCCGGAAGACACACCAGCACCACTTCACTGGTAAATAAACCGTTTGGAGGGTGGGGGCAGGGGCGGACGTAAAGCAGACTGGGAGGGGGCAAGTGCCCCCCCAGAAATTTCTCCAACCCCCTACCCTCTAGAAACCCTTGGATTTACGCAGAACAAAAATGAAGAGAAGTGGAAGAGGTAAGAGAAAGAAACTTAATGACTTCATATTCTCTCACCTAAAAGCTAAAAGACACAAATAATAGGGCCTTCTTCTCACACTTTTTTTAATAAGTGCAAAAGCTTTTTTTTTTTTAAAGAAAAAAAACCCGTACCGATAATAGCTACTGCCAAACATGAGCTTTTGTTATACCCAATAATGAATTCATATTCTCTCACCTATTTTATACTGTCTTGCTTAATGTATGGATAATATTTAATTATTTAATTAATTTTTTTTACAAAATATAATATATTAAGAATATAATTTTATCTTTTTCATTATGTTGAATTTATTGGGGATGAAATTTAGTGTTCATCAATTTTTCATAGTAGAAATTAAGATCAATTCTCGAATTCGAGCATAGAGACAATTTCAAAACTTGTCACAAATTTTAGTTACGTTAACATTATCATTGTATAAAATTTAAAATTCTATAAATATGAGTGTAAAGCGCAAAATCTTATCCCTATTTTTTTAGTCACATAACATCTACTTTGTGCTTATTGTTTGTTTTCATCTTTATATATTTTTATTATCAATGATATTATTGCATATAGCCGTTGAAATCTTATAGAGAACAAATGCAAATTTAATTATAATTATTTTTATGCTATTTTATTATTTTAATAAAAATTACCATTACTACGTATGTTGAAAATTATATGTATGAAATGAAACTGTGCCCCCCCTTAAATAAATTCTGGATCCGCCACTGGGTGGGGGTATAATTGGTAGAAAGTTGCTGGTTTGTCTTCCGGGATAAAGATAACTGCACATAATAATATGGTATGCCTTATTCTGGCGGGGATGGAATCGGAGACGGAGAAGGAAGCGCCGTTGGCAACCATGCTTACGATGAGTGAGAGAGGAGTAGTTTTATTTGGTTGTTGTATCTATTTATAGAACAAGATCTTGAATGATCATCAATGTTCCAGCTGTTCTACAGAATTTGAATGAATCGCTTTGCTCATGGAAAGACGTGCAGTCTATGAAAAGATTACACGAGCAGTCTATATGAAAAGACTCCACGCGTAGTATTTTATTTTAAATGCTTATTTGTTTGGATAAGTATTAAAATAAACATTATTTTCGGATTTAGGGTAAGTTCCCGACTGAGATATCCAGGTTATCCGCGAATGCGTCGTTATTTTGTCGACTGATGAGTTAATTCCGACTTTGCTATTCGGATATTTAATTTAATTATGGCCAAAGTCAAATGATCCCAAATTATACAAATAAAAAAAATAAAGTCAACATGTTACAAATTAAATATTGCTTCAAAATGATCCCATATCGTTCCGGGATCTCGGTCGGATTACAAATTAAATATTGTTTCAGAATATAATCTATATATTAGGATAATCACTCTGTTCATTGGAATTTGGAAAGCACGCAGTCTATATGAAAAGACGACATGAGCAGTCTGACGACACAGACAGTCTTTAATTTAATTTTTTTTGGATAAGTATTGAATTCAATAGTTCAGGATTTAGGGTAAGGGCAATCATGAGATATTCGGGTTAACCACGAATGCATCGTGTTTATATCGAAGGATGAGTTACTTCCGACCTTACTATTCGGGTATTTAATTATGGCTAAATATAAAATAACAAAACTCTAATTACTCTATTTGACACGCTAAGTGAGTGTAAATGGACAAACATGTGTGTGAATACATTCGTTTTTATCGGGTGCAAACTGCTAAGGCACTTGTTGGGATTGAAGACAATATTTTAAAGTATATTGGAAACCAAGAGACTTCATTACTTAACTCATAACAGCAACTTGTCTTGGATGTGAATCAATCATACATTGTTTGTCTCACGGTTTGTATAGGCATTACACGAAATCATACAACTTGTCTGTGTAAAAGTGATGAATCATATACCACAATTATGAGTCCATGCTTAATTTAAACGAAATTTAGATTATGTTTAGGGTTATTTTTTAGGGTCCGACTGCATTATCCGGGTTTACAACGTATAGTCGCGGTCCTGTCGATTGCTTTGTTTGTTTAATAGTTTAGGGCCCGACTGAGGTAACCGAGATTACCACGTATAGTCGAGCTCGTACCGTCAGAAGTGGATAGAACCATGAAGTATATTTGGAGCACGAATGTCTCTTTTGGGATAACAACGATGCATCGCGGTCCTGTCGATCGATTTATTTGTTTAATATTTTAGGGTCTGACTGCATTATCCGGGTTTACAACGTACAGTCGCAGTCCTGTCGATTGTTTTGTTTGTTTAAAAGTTTAGGGCCTGACTGAGGTAACCGAGATTACCACGTATAGTCAAGCTCGTACAATCAGACGTGGATAGAACCATAAATTACAGTATATTTGGATCACAAATGTATCTTCCGGGATAATATTTTAGGGTCCAACTGCACTATTCGGGTTTACAACGTATAGTCGCGGTCCTATCGATTACTTTATTTGTTTAATAGTTTAGGGCCCGACTGAGGTAACTGGGATTACCACGTATAGTCGAGCTCGTACCGTCAGAAGTGGATAGAACCAGTGCGGTGAACCTGAATACGTCTGTCGGGCCCTAAACCCACAGTAAATCTTTTTGTAGACAGCGCGTGCGTGTGTAGTCTTTTCATGATCTGCGCGTGCACGATGTTGCGCCTTTTCACTAACAGAGCAGAGCGAATCTTTCCACGATGCAATTATGATAATTTATCCAAGTCCCTATAAATATATGCAACAACGTAAGAATAATTACCTACCCATTCACAACATGGTTGCCAACCTCGCTTCCTTTTCAGATTCCGTTCCTGCCAGAATATACTCACCATATTCTTATGTACCGCTGTCTTCTACCAATGAACCCCCACTTTTACAATTGAAGTGGTGCTGGTGTGTCTTATGGGATAAAAAGTGTTGCAATCTCTCCATATGAGAAATGCAAAGAGTTGGAAGGAATTATTGCAAAGTTAAGTGACGAGAAAAAAAACCTCGAGCAAAAGGTTACTGATTCTACCCCTTAGATAGAATCGGCAGAGGGATTCATTCATTTCCCGATGATGCAGAGTAGTTTATAGTACATGGGAAGAAATTTCATCATAATAGTATATAGCAAATGAAGTGTCGAAGAGGGATTCATTTGTTTCCCGACGGTGCAGAGTAGCTTATAGTTTAGTTAATTCCTTTATGTATTGCTTTGCTAAAAAACATTCCTTTATGTATTTTGTTGAGAGACATTCGCTCTTAACACGCCAAATCATGTCGATTTGGTAAAATTTGTTCGTACACATTGAATATAATCAAAAGTCAAAACAAATCAAAATCAAACATGTACAAAGCATCCTATGACTCTGCGGGATAACCACGACTGATCGCGGTCTTGTCGATTGCGTTGGTTGTTTAATAGTTTAGGGACTGACTATATTGTCCGGGTTTACCACGTATGTTGTGCTTAGTACAATATAGGTGGAGTATGAATGTCTCATCCAGGATATCCACGTTTGTCTGACATCAGTCGTTCATTATTAAATGTTTAATGCCCGACGTCATGTCCTGGTCTGCCACATAAGATCGTGCTCTTCCCATCGGACGTGAATAGAACAGTCTACAATGGATTATGAGCTTCCACGTAATTTCTCACTTTACTCGTAGGCCGCATTGCAACCGTCGAACATGAATGATTACGCTAATGAATCGATCATGATTAAGCAATGAATACAATTGAATTCACAACTACATGGATGAAATGAATACAACTGAATCCTTATTCTCTAGTCTCAATCAAATGTTCAGCAAATTTAAAATTAGAAAGGGTATGATACGAACTGTAGGCTGCAGCCCTCACTCTCGCCTCCACTTGTAGTTTCGTTTTCCTTATCAACACGTCTACTGTTGCATGTCTTCGCGTAGTGTCCGAGGACACCGCACTTCTGGCAGCAATTCTTGTGCTTCATTCTTGCTTCGCCTTCCGATGTAGAATGCGGAGAAAATGGTCTTCCCCTCTTCTTGTCATGAATCTTTGGGGGAGGAAAAAGTGCATTGATGGGAACGATATGGAGATGTATGCTGTGACATGCTTCCTCATCATGAACCCTTTCATAGTCTGGCACCAGCGAGTTAAGACTGTGTGATCTCGTGTCGGATTCATTTGTTGCTGCAAATGCATCTATACAAGGTGACTTGGCCTGAATGTTCATCATGACTTCTATCTCGTTGATGTCGAGCTTACGTGCAACCAGTTCATTAGCATTGGTTATGTGGTTACTCGACCAAGCACGGTAATCACGAATACAAGGTGTCGGGTGACCGAACGTAGGTCGGGGCCAGTATTCTTCACGATAAATCGACTGAATTAACTCAAAGAAAGAACATTCGGATCACAGAATTGAAATTCTCACACCAAAATGTATGACCCATACCGAGAACTAAATAATCTTGTCCATAAATGAGCAAGAATTCAGATTCAAACGCACCTTCAAAAATAGAACACGGATTAGATCAAGGAATCAGAGTACTCGACCAAGCACGGCAATCACGACAGCAAGGTATCGGGTGACCGAACACAGGTCGCGGCCTATATTCTTGACAATAAATCGACTGAATTAACTCAAAGAAAGAATGTTCGGATCACGGAATTGAAATTTTCACACCAAAATGCATGACCCATACCGAGAACTAAATAATTATGTCCATAAATCAACTAGAATTCAGAATCAAACGCACCTTCAAAAATAGAACACGGATTACATCCGCCCGATTCACGTTGCGCCTGTTGATGCTCTCGATCTCTCGGTCTTCCTCGATCTCTTTGAATGTGTTTTCGGAAAAAATAGCCTAGAATGGGGGAGAATAGAAGAAAAATGTTGATCTGTATTTTTCGACGATCGGAAAACTGTAATGGTGGTGGGGATGGCTGGAATGGGTGTTATTACATTTGTTGGAAGTTTAGTATTATGCTAAAATTAAATATATTCGATTTTTGATTTATTTTTAAAGATGAAGGTTACATTTGCAATTCTTTTTTTTTAAGGTTACTTTTCAAAAACAGTTTTCTAATAAGGTTACTTTTACGAATGACCCCAGGTGGTCATAACTTTTTTTTTGGTCATAACTGATTTGAACAAACATGTAAACGGGAGGTAAATGTTACACTTTGCCCTGTTAGGCCAATACAATTGTGAAAATGCCCTCTCGCGCAGGAGACACCTGCGTGCAAATATAAAATTAATAAAAAATACACACTTACACCACAAAACACACACTACACAATTTTTAACGTAGAAGAGAGAATTGGTGCCTTCTTGGGTTGAGTATGACACTGGCCATGGTCATCTTCCCTCAAACCTCCACAATTTCCATCCAGCCGTTTTTCTATATAGTAATCGAATCCGGCTACATGGCCAGCGAAATCGCTGGCCATTCAGCCAGCAGATTCAAATTTTAAAAAATCGTACAAAAGGTTTGCAACATTCAGGTTTTGAACTCAACTCCCTTCCTCTTCTCTCTCTCCAACTTGGCCAACTACCTTACCAGCTAGGCTAGATTGCTTTCTGTTAAATTATGTCTTCGTTTTATATATAGCTGATATCTATACAATTTTGTTTTATAAATCTTAAAAACTAAAATTTTACGAGGTTAATATTACCCGCCGAAAAATTAAAACCATATCGTATAAACCCAAAATGTTAAAATGTTATAAATTTTAAACTTTATAAACATTAAAACCCAAAATTTTACGAGATTAATATTACGGCGGCTTCGCCGCCGAAAAACTAAAACCCTATCATATAAACCCATAAGGTTAAAATGTTATAAATTTTAAACTTTATAAATACTAAAACCCAAAATTTTATGAGATTAATATTACGTCGGTTTCGCCGGCGAAAAACTAAAACCCTATCCTATAAACCCAAAAGGCTAAATGTTATAATCAAAAAATATTCCTTTTATTCTTAAATATGTTTTTTTTGTTAAAATATGTTTATTTAAAAAAATTAAAAAAACTATAAAAATATTACAGAAATGCCATGGCCAGCATGCTGGCCAAAATGCTGCTGGCCATGTAGCATTTTTGGAAGAAAAATGCCCCACTTCTCCGTTAAGAACAAATTATTGTACATTGATGAAGAATTTTTAAGATCGAGAATATGAAAACATACTCTTTTTTCTTCACCTTATGATTCTACAATGACTCTCTCGGCAGCAGCAAGCTGCAGTACCGGCATCTGTGTAAAATGAGAACCTCACGGTAAGAAAAGTCGAAAACCGCTGCAGAAAATCGACGATCGACGTAGGATATGATAATGAGTTTTAAGAAAAAAGAAAATGGCAAATGAAACCTCCGGTTTATCAAAGAGAGTGGCCGGTCGGTCACCGAGGGTTTGATTTTCTGATCCTATCTTCAACTTCTGTGATCTCGAAGAAGAGAAGACGAAAACCCAAATGGAATTGATTATAAACTAACCAACAGCAACAACAAACCAAAAAAAAAAATCTGGGGGAAAAATAGAATGTTTCAAACCGACAGTGGAAAAGGAACTAGATAAAAAAAAAAGAATGAACCAAATCTACCCATTCATTATTCGACGAAGACAAAAAAAAAACAAGTTCTCTCTCCTCTGCTTTAAAAATTGTGTAGTATGTGTTTTGTGGTATAAGTATGTATTTTTTATTAATTTTATATTTGCGCGCAGGTGTCTCCTGCACCAAAGGGCTTTTTCACAAATGTATTGGCTCGATAGGACAAAGTGAGATAACTTTTTTACTTCCTCCGTGGTTTAAGTGTGGCTGAGGCTTACAATGATAACTACTGTACAAATAAAATCACAAATTCAATGGAGGTCAGTGATTTGATTTAGCTCAAGTTGGTGGCCGTGCTCTACTAAAATATACGAGGAGAACAAAAAGATAAATGGTAAAAGGAATGCAGAAAGAGAAAAACGGAATTGGATACGTATACTATGCAGTGCCCTCGTGGCACTGCGAAATTAGTCGATCAGCGAATCCGCACAAAAGCCTGTCACACCAATCCCAGACCCTGAGAAAAACATCAAGAGTTTGATAGAGTGATAAATGGAAGGAGGGCATTTGGGATTTAATTCAGGAGTGCCACAGAATGGAACCAAATGATGATGGAAATAAAATGGAATCAACAGTACATCCTTACCTTTCTACATCAACAGTCATTCCCGGGACTCAGGAACCAGTGGAAATCAACAAACATACAGAAACTCAAGAAAAAGCATCAAAGGGCAAGCAGACAGAAACAAAGAAGAAGAAGAAGAAAACAGAAACAAAATGGGAAGAAGCAAACAAAACAGAAACAACAAAATGATAAGACTCAAGAGGATTGGCTTGAAAATATGGAAGCAGTGAATGCATAAAGTAAAAATGAAAGCAACCCTACAGACGAAAACATGAATGGATTGACTCCACTCATGTGGGTTGGCACCACAGAAAAACAAAAATGTATACATATACAGACAAGAAAATGAATGTAAAAAGAAATGTCTAAGTACTCAAACATAAGATGCTCTGTAGCAACTTCAAATGGGGTGGATGCGGTTTGAAGGAGAAAGAATTCTGTAGCTTTTTGCCCATTCTAATGAGTGATAAGCTCTCTGAATCCTGCTAATCTAAAGAGAAAATTATTGTGAACAGGAATATATACATACATGGGGCATCTATTTAAAACAGGATAATACAAACAAGCCGTGTACTTTTGAGCAATGGTAGATCATGATCCTCTTTACTTACAAAACCTCAAATTTAGTATCGCCTGGAAATTCGCGGCATCGAGCATCTATTCTTTCTATCGTGGTAGAGTCTGAGTACAATTGCAGCTGTTTCCTCGATTGCTCTTCCAGTAACGTCTGCAACCAATCCAAATGAAGTGGAAATGAATTAAGTTCATTTTTTTTATGAAAAATGGAGATCTTGCTGTTACTAACCAATGACAGGCCAGGCGGGATTCTTCTGAAAAATTTTACTAGCATATTCCAGCTCCATTTTGACATGATCCATCTCACAGTAGTTGCTACGTATCTCGTCGCTAAATCCCAAGCCCTTGGCTCTTGCTCTTCTGATTGTGTGCAGGACAACAGGGTTTATAGTAAGCACAAATATCTTCTCCTGATCAATCTCAAAAAGACTTTTTGGCAAGTCCACATTCATCACAATTGGCACATTAGCCACTTTGTATCCTTTCTGTGATAGATAAATAGACAGTGGGGTCTTCCCAGTACGTGATACACCTGCAAGAACAAGATCAGCCTTATGCAAGTTCTCGGGCAATGCCCCATCGTCTTGCTTGATGGTGAACTCAACTGCCTCGATTCTTTTGAAGTACTCATCTCCGAGAGGACTTTTTCTTTCAGGAGCCCAACGAGGTAGGCCTGAAGGGGACACTCCAAGATGGGAAGCAACTGCCTCTGTTATGGGGCCAAGAATATCAAGCGAAGTTACACCCCAAAGCTCGCATGCTTGTTTGGCTGATGCAGCTATTGAAGGATCAGCAAGGGTGTAGACCACCATAGCACCTTCCTTAGCTGCTTGTGCTACAATCTCAATCAAGCGGTCCACATCATCAACCTATTGAGAATGGAAGCAAGAGACTGTTACATTCAACCGATCACACCATAAATCTTCATGTAGGATGAATCCCCTATTTGAAAGACCTGTGAGATGTATTCTTGCCAAAAGCTCTAATTCAGAACCATTGCAGTTTTAAAAGATTCCAATTTTTGTAGTTATGGCTATAGATAAAATAAATGAATCATCCAGTAAAACTGAAAGAAGATAAATCAAATGGTCAATTTTCTCAAATGCTGAAACTGAGAGCATAAGAATTTCAAATGCTGAAACTGAGAGCATAAGAATTTAAACCATTCAAATAGTTGTATCTTCTTCTCCGTTTTCTTGAAGGGAAAACAGGGCTCAAACTATAATCTCAACTAAGACAACGTAATTATCCAATACGCAAAACATGATCGAGTCGTAGAAAAAGTGGAATTACCCCAGAAAACAGGTGAGTGTTAACGGGGCAACCACGATCCACCAAACAATGCTCAAACTGACCCAACGCCGCCGTCACAGAGTGCTCTGCCGTCCACCCAGTCCCATCGGATACCATATATATAGACTTCCCACTTGTGGTCATCTCCGTTAAATCATCGTTGTCCAATCCGATATCGTTTCGAGGTGAGAATAGCTGGCGTTCACTTCCACTGCTGTTCTTATCTTCGAAATCAATTACCAACGAAGAATCTGATTGATACATCTCATCGCTCGGTTGCTGAATCGGGCGGCCCAATCTTCGGCCCGAACGAACTGCGCGAGCTCTGGACCATCGATTCAGCTGAGGGCTCGATTTGATTCTCCGAGACTGAGCTTCGGGAGAAGAGTTTGCAGAGGAGGCCGGTGAAGAAGGAGGTCGAGGCTTCGGATCGGATAGGGGCTGACTAGCGGCCGCCGGTGGTAGATTTGGCACATTCAACGCTGCGGAGGTAATCATTCCGTATCTTTTTTTTCGGTCTTCTCCGACAGTTTTGTAGAACAAAATACACATAATTTTTTTATTCAACACATAATATTCGACACATGTAGTTTTTCCAACACACTATAGACAAAGATGAACTACCAACACTATTATCCTAACACAATTTCATTATATTGTAATGACTATTACTCAAACATAAAACATCAATGAAAAGCATATACACAAAAAACTAAAGCTCCATGTTGCGGCGGGATTGTGGTGACTTTGTCGTCAGAAATTTCTAAAATTCTTTCACTTATGATTTTTTATAAGCATTTCCTTTATAGTTAATTAGTACTTTATTTGGGTTTAGAAATTTTCAATGATGAAGTCACCAAAACTATGTTGGAGTATAGTGTGCTTGATCTCCTAATTATAAATTTTTACATTGATAGTTTCAATTGCGGTATTAGGTAATGATAATAACCCAAAATTTTGTCAAGTACAATTTTTGTGAACGTGATCAACGCTCCATTATCTATGTTACACATGATGTTCGACTTGGGATCACAAAAAACTTATATATAGTAGACGAAAAGCTAAATTTCGGTAACTTCATCACTAATAATTTCATTGTTATTTTTGTATAGAATTTTTACATGGACCAACATTTTTTTTTGTTTGGGTCATTTCTTGCACAAGTAAAATACCGTATGAAATAAGCATTTCCTTTGCAAATCCACTATAATTTTGAAGTCCATACTCTAAGGCTATCTGTAAGGTCCCCCCACTTTCCACCACTTGAAGTGGTGGAAAGGGAGTGGAGAGAAATCTCTCCACTCTCTTTCCACCCATTAAT
>JAOYMZ010024431.1:0-12457 GCA_025802335.1 Pinguicula primuliflora | reverse complement strand
ACGCAGGTAATCGGTAAGTTAATCTTAAAGGAGCAAACTGGTTTTCTTTGAGGCATACAGATCTTAGACGGAGTCCTGGTAGCTAATGAAGTTATTCACCTATAAAAAAAACTAATGAAGTTATTCATGCTTATAATCGGAACAAAAAACCATTACTGTTGCTCAAGCTAGACTCCAGAAAAGCGTTTGATATTGTGAGTTCGACTTTTTTGCAACATATGCTTGAAAAGATTGGCTTCAGTGCAGCTTGGAGCAGTTGGATACATCAATGTCTTTCCACTGCTAAGGCTACAGTTTTGATAAATTGGGCAAGTGTAGGAGAGTTCTGATTGCAGCGAGGACTGAGGCAGGGCGATCCGTTATCACCTTTGCTATTTTAACTGACTGTGGAAGGATTACATCTCATGTTAAACAAGGCAGTGAGCGCAGGTTTGCTAAGGGGGGCACAAATTGGTAATGTGATCATTTCACACTTACAGTATGTCGACGACCACTAATACTCGTGGAAGGTTCATCAGATGGTGCAACAGCGCTGAAAGGAGTATTACATGTGTTTGAAATGATATCCAGTTTGGGAGTCAATTTCTTCAAGAGTGAATTATTTGGCATAAATGTACCATCTGCCAATCTGACTGAATATGCAGCAATTCTACGATGTCAACGGAGTTCCCTGCCATGGAGATATCTTGGTTTACCTCTTGGTCATAATCCAGGCCACATTGCTATGTGGGATTAGGGGTGGGCATTTGGATTCCGAATTCCGAAATACTAGGCATTCCGAATTCCGAAATTTCAAATTGTAATATGGAATGGATTGGGATTGCAGTTCGGCTTCCAAAATAATTTCGGAACGGATTTCGAATTCTTACCGAATTCTAAATTTTGAATTCCGAATGCCCACCCCTGTGTGGGACAACATGATCAAACAAGTAGATGGCAAGTTGAAATTATGGGAAAACAAGTTCTTAAACTTTGCGGGTAAAGTTACACTTATTAAATCTGTTTTAACCAGTGTACGAGAAGTCGGGCGGCGGAGGCGGGTCGATCCCCGGCCACCCAGCGATCCGCCCAGCGTAACCCCCTCCCTCAATTTTTTTTATTTTTTAAATAAAAAAATATATAAAAAAAGGTTTAACATAAATAGAATACAAAAATATATTAAAAAAGAAGTCAAAGTTTTGCAAAATAATATTCAAATAGTTTAGATATCAAATTTCATCATTAATCTCCATAGGTAGTCTTTCTTCTTCGTCAGCCTCGGTCCCACTTTCAGCTTCGTGATCCGACTCAAACTTTTTTTTGTTAGTTGTGTTAGGTTGGAATTTTTTTGTGTTAGTTGCATTAGGTTAGAACTTAAAGTACAAAAATATGAAATTGGGCCGTTTTAAAAGAAAAAAGAAGAGAAAATTTAACAAAAATTTGAAATTGGGTCATTTTGGGCCGAACAGACCGGGGGAGGCCGACTTATCAGCTGTGGCGGCCTACTTATCGGCCAAGGCGGCCTACTTATCGGCCAGGGTGACCGACTCACCGCAGGGCTGCCCAGCCACACCGATTAGGCCCAAAACGGGGCACCAACGAGATTTCGGCCGATTAGTCGGCCGACTTATTGCCGGGGCGACTGACTTCTCGAACACTGATTATGGTTGATGAGTTATGATATAATCTATCATAGTTTAAGTGATGAATAAAATTTATCGTAATTTTATGTGAAAAACTATGCGCAAATTTTTTTTTGATTAAGCAAAAGCATATTAATGATTTAAACGTATTTATATATGTACAACTTTTTCTTCCTCCGGGCCAAAAATTATAAACATCCCGCGAGGCAAAATAATGGATCTTGTTGTCAATCACCTATGTCATAATCAAATGAGGATGCCTTAATCCACTGCCATGTTCCAATCTGCATCCTCTGAATAATCAAGATCTTGTTTACCTCTCGTGAGCAGAAGTGCTTTTTGTTCCTAGCAAGCCACAAAGTCCAGTTAGTTGCTAGCCAAAATATCAGCCGGACTTCCTTCCTGATTCACGCGGGCCTGTAGCCATAAAACTGGTCCAATGTTTACGTCCCCGTTTCACTAATCTGGAGCCATTCCCACACTGCAGTCCAAATCTGTTGTCCAAACTCACAAGAAAGGAAGATATGAGCTTCTATTTCTTGTTGCGCATTACATATAATGCAATTCGCATCCACTCCTTCGCCCACTATTCCTCTGCATCTCAAATTCATGAGAGTTGGTAACTTGTTTAACAAAAGTCTCCATCAAAATATTGATGCTTTACGAGGGACAAATCTGCTCCAAAGTCCTTGCATTGTCTCTAGCGTTTCTGGCTCAACTTGTGGCATCACCAAGTCTTGGATGTGTTGAGTAGCCGCCTTTGTTGTATAACCTTCAGTTATGCTTGTTGCACATTGCCACTCAACATTCATTTGAACCTGCAAAATTGTGTGAGAAAGATACTCTTTTAGCTCTTCTAAACCAAATCAAACCAAACGTACCCAGTAAATCCGACTCTTAGACAGGGTCCGGGGAGGGTAGGATATACGCAATCATACCCCCACCGCTCAACAGGATGAGAAAATTGTTTCCGTAGAGACTCCGAGGTCGAAAAAAATAGTAATAATAATATAATACAAAAAATAATAATAATAAAAAAGAAGAAGCAAATATAACTGAAATAAACTACTTACTTCAACCATTCAATACATATATACCAAAATAAATAAATGCACACACTAATAACGAACAAACAAACTAAATAACTGTATTCTACTCTAATAGATGAAATACAAATAGATGCAACCTACCCATTAGTATGTCCCACTTATTTCTATCAGACAGAGATCAATAAGCAAATAGCTACTCTATATAGTCTTATGTATCTTTAACTATAATATGACGTCTCCAACTCGTTCTATCAGAGGTCATGCCCTCGGAGAGATTTAATCCTGCTAAATCTAACTGAATCTGCTCATCTCATGTTCTCTTATGTCTTCCCCGCCCTCGTCACCCTTCGACTTGTAATCATTCGACTCTCCCGACTGGTCCGTCCAAACTCTTTCTACATAAATGTCCAAACCATCATAACCTTCCCTCCCTCAGTTTGTATATCTTTTCATTTTCCCAATCAAACAAGGCCCTTCTCAGCTCGCACACCCACTCCCATGATCCGTTTATCCATCTCCCATGTTGAGCTATAGACCTATCCTCTAACAAATCCAGGTTCCACAACCTAGCTTAATTCCTCTTAAGTGTGACCTCACCACTCCACACATCATCCCAAAAATGTATTTGCTCACCATTCCCTACCCTTAATTTCATCATTCCCTCAAACCAATCTTCCCTCGCCATAATCCCCACAGTCCGCCACCATCTTGACACCATTCCCACTCTACCCCTACGTCCTCCCTCGGCACCCACAATCCCCTCCATTTGAGGCAACACCCTACAACTTCCAACCATTAGACTTCCTCTCTCTCTCTCTCTACCTAGACGAGATCAGCCTTTTCCACAGCCCATCTTTTTGATCCAGCAATCTCCCTGCCCACTTCCCTAACAAAGTTTTTTTGACATTTTCTAAGTTCGTAATTCCTAACTCCCTCTATTTATAGGTTGACACACTTTCTTCCAAGCTACCCAAGCCACTCTTTTCTTTTCGTCTCTTCCTCCCCCCAAAAAGATTCTTCGAATGAATTCAAGCTTGTTTAGGACTTGTCTAGCGGCAAGGAACATCGAGAAATAGTAAGTAGGCAATGAGGATAATACTGAGTTGATGAGCCCAACATGACCTGCAACCGACAAGTTAATATGTTTTCATGAACCTAACACCTTTTCAAACCTCCGGAGTACAAACATTCACATCTCAACTCTACTCTCTCTGGCACCAATGGGCTGACCAAGGTAGACAAATGGTATAGAACCAGACCTACAATTCAGATAGCTAGCCATATCTGCCAGCATATTCACATCCACGTTCAACCCAATCAAATTACTCTTCTAAAAATTAATTCTCAGCCTAGAGATTAACTCAAAACACCGTAACACCCCTTTAAATCCCCTAATATTCTCCCAAGAACACTTCCCAAAAAGAATTGTATCGTCTACAATTTGCAGATGTGATATCTCACCTTATTTCTCCCCACCTCAACTGGTTTTATGATCCCTTGTTCCACTGCTCTCTTCATCATATAATCTAAGCCTTCAGTCAGCAATAGGAATAAAAATGGGGCCATGGGATCACCCTGTCTAAGCCCTCGTTGTGACTTAAACTCCTTCAAAGGGCTCCCATTGACGAGGACAGAAGATGACTCTGATTTTAAGCATTCTGCAATCCACCTCCTCCTCTTCGTTGGAAATCCCAAATTATGCATGATGTTGTCTAGAAATGTCCATCTAACATAATCATAAGCCTTTTTGAAATCCAGCTTCAGGATAATGGTTGGTCCCTTGGTGGTCTTAACCTCTCTCACAACCTCATTAGCACATAGTACTCCATCTAGGCAACAGAATAAGGATATCAAAGATCTGGTAGAATTGCTTCACATTTCAATGTTTCGGCATATATCTTGATTCTTTAACTTATAGGTTATTAATCCATAAATGATTATTATAGTTTTTTAATCCATAAAGGATCATGGCAATCGATGAGAAAGATATAATGCTATTAACATAAACTATTTTTCTTACTTGAAGTTGGGATAAAATGATGCTAGTACACATTTTGTATAAGAAAATATTTACCCCGCCTGAAGTGGAGAGTATGAAACTTTGTAAATTGATGACCATTGAACTAGGAAAAGAGATGCCGAATATGCCCACATAATTGTAGAATAATAGACATTTGCAAATGTATCATCATTGGATTAGTCAAAGAAATGAAGAATATGCATATACATTTTTTGGCAAAAGGTGTGTAGTTGTTATCTACACTTACTCGATGAAAAATAATTATTATGATATTTGAAATATTATACTAATATAAATTTATCATATGTGAATGATATAAATTGATCTCCTAAACTTTACTTCTGTGCATGCAAACTGTTTTGATTTATAGTTCGGAAGGGAGGAAGCCAGAAAAATTAATTTGCTACCGGGTTGTAGCATAAATTCATGCATAGAAGATTGCAATGATCATATTTTGAAAAGGAATCAGAACTGAATTGCAGTGGAATGCTTTTCCTGAAGCATATGACAATTGAAAATAATATACTGTACTAAATAGTTCGCTATGAAAATTGATGAAGTTGATGGAGGAATATATATTTCGATATTACGTGTTAGGCATACACACATTTTCACCAATTGTTGACAATTTATAAAGAAAATAATATTTTTAGAAGAGACATTACATACCACAGAAGAGGGTCATCTGGTTGTAATTCAATAAATTCATATATGATGAAATATGAGAGATGAACTATGATGATTTGTTTATCATGTTGATTGTAAATCAAATGATAAAAGGGATTTATCCATTAATGGTGATTAAAATATCACGATGTGATCATTTAGATACTTTATTAGTCAATCAATGCATTGAGTGAATGTCCACATGCGTTTATCTCATAATTGGTGCTAATAGGATAACTAATCCATGTGAGTAGGGTTCCTCATAATATGCAATCAATAAGGTTAATCTTGATGATGTTGGTTAATGTCAAGTATTTCTAAGTATTATGATTATATAAACAATCCAGTTGAATCGTTGATAAACACATTGATGAATAAATATAATGATTTTCATGTCTTCTATGTTAGTTGAGGGACATGCATATACGATAACAATAGTGTGTTAATGAAGTATTATAAATTCTTCCAAATAAAAATGGTTCATGGTCAGGAAATAAATATCCAGCTATTTTTGGATGTGTAATTGATTTACTAATTGCTACACCACAGTTACATAAAGATGGATCCTCAAAGAATATTGGAGAAATGTTGGGTATGAATGTCCACATACATTGAAATATTTAAAGTTTTGATTGGAGATTAATTTATGGCAAAATTCTGCAATGACCATTTTATAGACAATGTTCCCAACATCAGGGGAATAAAACAAGCAAGTGGAGGCAAATACTTATTGAGATGAATTACCATCGAGTAACTTGGGATCCTCATATATATAAATTCTTAATTCCTTTACAAAGGATGTAAAAAAATGTCAAACGCATCTACTAACCTAAAAGAAGTTAGTGTTAAAGTCGCTAATGCTCCTATGATAAGTAATGTCAAGAAGGACAAGTTTCTATTGATAAAGAGGCTATGACATGCTTGAAGCATGATAGACCTATTGGTTCCAAATTTATGTGTTCTCGTAATGTAAAGGAACAAATATAAAAGATGATCAAAGCGATTGAAATCTGGATGAGTATATATATTGACATAATTAATGAACTTTTAAGAAAAGTTCCAGAAGAACTTCAGGCGCCTGAAAATAAATGGGATCTCGATACATTATGCCATAACGAAAAAAGGTTGAAACCAAAAATAAGAATCGTCGACGATATCATTTTTGATATCAAAGGAAACAATGAATATGAGCTTGGATCATTGGTTATGACGATGCATGAATTTCGTCTAACAAAGCATAATTTCAAGCATATACATTATCAACTCATCATGAGCATATCATGTCATGAGTTATAAATTTATCATTGAGACATGTAATTTGAGATGAAGAAAAAGTTTTCAACTACACTATGAAGATATATTTTAGCTTATTGAGTTTATTTCATAATTCAGAAGTTATGCTTAGTCAAGCACTGCCTACTACATCTTTTGAAAATTTGGCCCGGTCTATCAAAATGAGGTATACTAAATGATGAAACTATCAGGGGGAGAGAATTAGCGTTGTACTCTTTTCCTTCTCTAAGGTTTTTTCCATTGGGTTTTACTTAAGAATGTTTTTAACGAGCCAACATCTCAAGTGCGTAATAATAGAATAATGTATTCTTTTTCCTTGATTATGATTTTTCCTAGTAAGATTTTAACAGAGCATATTTTTAATACAATGGAATTCAAGGGGGGTTTTATGAATATGATGAATATCCATTGTATTTGTGGCTTTAATTAGCTTACGTATCTAGCCATGTATCTCTCCTATGTATCTACATACACTCATGTATCTACGCATGTATCAAATTATTTCATGTATATTCATTTATGATAGTTCATTCCCCCAAAGCTTATACTCGTATTTATAAATAATGGCACTCAAATTGATGTAGAAATTAGAATGGACATTGTGTTGAAAAATGAATAAAAGATTTGTTCTCTTATCTCTATTCACTTTCCTATATGTCAATATCTTTGCTGTGCTCTAATTCTTGTATCATTTTTTTAGTTATTTTACAATAGTTTACATCCTAGCTTATACTTTCTAATTTATGAACATTCAGTAAGTTAAAATATGCACGACATTCTCATGCAATTATTTGTTATATTTTACTATATAATAAATTGTTTACCAGAATGAGATATTAGGAAGTTCATTACCCAAAAAAATGACAACAAGTGGAATAACAAACAGGGGGTCCCCTGCCTTTTAAGTCCCTTTATTCGAACGAAAATAAAAGTTGTAACATACCACATGCAAATTATTACACCACAGAGTACTACAGAGAAATAGATGAAAAAAACATTAGAATTAAATTTTAAAAAAATGCACACGTGCAAATTAGAGCGCCTTGCTAAAAAAAGTTTATAAGTAGAGCAGGTGAAATAGAGGTTGACCTAATAGTTTTGAGAGTGATAATTGTATCCAAAAGTTATGTGTTCAATTTTTTTCTGCGACATGAGCTTGTCACGTATGACTTGCCAAGTGTGGTTTATCTCCCAACCATAATTTGTAGGCTATTGCAACGGAGCGTTGCTTTACATACCTCGATAGAGTTCCTTACATTATAAAAATATGTATAAGTAGAGCAGGAAAGACTCTACCCATCCCCAAGTATATTGATCGACTAACAAGTGATGCTCAATTGGTAAGGAAGGATTGATACCTACACCTAATTTTGCGTACAACGTAAATAACTGACAGACGTGCAAAGTGTACACGGCCAAATTATAGTGCTATAAGCATGAGCTAATACAATCGAAAAACATGAAGAAAAGCAGCCCATAGCAGTAGAAATCAGCAACTTCAGGAACTGGATGCTCTGACTCTTCTGCTTTCCCCGGATGAAGATGGATTTTCTGGTATCACCTCCCTCTAATAAAAATTCGACTCCTGCTTCAGAGTGAATCTTATCCAATGTGTAAGCACGGGAAAGTGTGTGTTTACATCCAGGTCCCTCGGAGATGTGATGAGCAACCGAATTGTTGAGGGGTAGCAGTGTCTTCTCATCTGCGGGTGCACTGATTTGCTGATATTGCTTATAGAAAGTTCTCTTCAAGGGCTCAAATGACAATGCAACCTAAATGTAACTTGAAGAGGAACGACCGAGGTATATTGTGGCAAAATTTCATATTTATCCCTACAGCCGTTTAGGAGTTGTGCACCGATATGTGGATAGATGTGTAACTAACTGCACTTCAGCAAACAGAATCAGTATTTTCCGTTATATCTCCTTGTGGCGGCTGATTCTGACTGTGACTCCTCACGACATTTGTAGCTCATTACTTGACCTAGCTTGTGATAAAATTTTAAAATTATCCTCCCAGCAAAGTGCGAGATATGCACCGAGCAAGGTCACTGCAGTAAATCCTCAATCTTTGCCAAAAATAGCAAAGACACTTTTCACCAACTTTTGGCTCTTCCTTCTTTATGGTCATCTCCTTGATCTTGTGGGTTGCTTTGGCGCACCTGGATGTGTCTCAATTGATATCACACGTTGATATGTGCCTTGCACCTTCAAAATGTGCACATACTCCATGACTTAGATGCACACTTGCTGATTTTCTCCTCCCTTGCACAGAATGTGCAGATTTCCATTCCAACTGCGGAGTTGCTGGTTTATGGCTCCAGGATGAAGTTGCATCTTGATTTATCATGGATCAAATCATTTATGGTTGCACCTTGATGATCCATGGCACTTAGGGGCTCAATAGAATGGGTGAAAAGTGGCTTGATGTGCCTCCTTAGCATAAACTGGTCCGGTTTGCTCCATGTTGCAGAATTGTGCTTCTGCTGAGTATCAGTCCAGTTTTGTTGATGCTAGGCTCCAGAATTGATTGCACACTTGCATAAAAATACTTTGCTTCATTCCAAGGCGTGCATGGAGGATTTCTGAAGTCTTGGAGCTCAGCAGATGGCCAGGATCAGTCAGCTTCCAGTCTGCTCCATGACCTTGTTTTGTTGCTGATCTGGTTGTGCATAAAATGCGTTGAAAATGCATGATTTCCATCATAAGACCTGTGATTCACACAAAGTTGTTGAAAATAGGCTCTAGTCCTGTATTTATACAATTAAGCACGAAATGAGGTGCAAAAGAAGTGTTTAGGTAAATAAATCAGTGAAAAGCACAAGTGAGATAAGGCTAAAAATGCATATAAAATAGACTCATCAATAACAAAAAAAAAGAACCAAATTTTTTTTTTAAAAAAAAATAACCAAAAAAGAAGCATAAAATGCATTCTAGCTTTAGTAAGTGGAATAGCACTTATAGTAAAATATGGGCAATTTTGCATTTTTATAATACAATAAAATATGGAAAGTTTTATAAATTATATTTTAATAGAAGAAAAAAATATATTATGACAACTTCGCTGTCAAAAAAATTATATTACGGCAACTTCCCAAACCAAATCAAACATACTCAGTAAATTCCGCCCGTAGACATGGTCTGGGGAGGGTAGGATGTACGCAATCATACCCCATCATACAACATGAAGGGAGATTGTTTCCGTAGAGATTCCCAACTCAAAACAAAAAAAAACGTAGAAAAAATAAATGATAAAAAAATATATAATAATCATGATAATGATAATAATAATACAAAGTAATAAAAATGAGAAACAAGTACAAACTGGAATACCTATTTACCCCAACCATATACTGCGTACATGCTGAAATAACTGAATTCCTACGCAAATAATGATTAAACTAAAATAATTAAATACTTATCAGTCTAGAAATCAATAAATAATTGACTACTCTATATAGTCTTATGTATCTCTTACCGTAATAAGGCGTCTCAAACTCATCCTATTAGAGGTCATGTCCTCGGAGAGATTTAATCTTGCTAAATCTAACCGAATCTGCTCATCCCATATCCTCTTAGGTCTCCCCAGCCCTCGTCGCCCTTTGATCTGTAATCCCTCGACTCTCCTGACTGGATCGTTCAAACTCCTTCTGCGTACATGTCCAAACCATCGCAATATTTCTTCCCTCAGTTTGGCACTTATAGATACGACACTTGATGTATCTCTAATTAGCTCATTTGAAATCTTGTCTAACCTCGTACGACCATACATCTACCTTAGCATCCACATCTACGTCACTTCAATTTTTCGCACATGTGAAAGACTCATAGCCCAACACTCTGATCCATAAAGTATTGCCGGTCGTATAACCGTTATATAAAATTTTCCCTTTAACTTGAGTGAAGCTTTTTATCACATAACACTCCAGTAGCTGACCGCCATTTGATCCATCCAACCTTGAGGCGATGGACAACGTTACCTTCCACGCATCCATCGTTTTGTATGATGGATCCTAGATATTTGAAACTATCTTTTTGTCGGAGGGTCTGGTTTGCAATCATAACTTCCATACTACTTTCTTTTGTTTCATTGTCAAAATTGCATGCCATATACTCCGTCTTTGAGCGACTCAAGTGAAGGCCCTTTGCCTCCAATGTCTCTCTCCAACGCTCCAACTTAGTATTGACCTCCTCTTTCATCTCAGCCACTAAGATAATATCGTCCGCAAATAACATACACCATGATACTTCATCCTGTAGATCCTGAGAGAGTACAACCATAATAACTGCGAACAGAAACGAACTCAGTGCTGACCTTTAATACAATCCTATATCCACTGAAAAATACTTTATTTCTCCACTGGGGTTCTCACACTAGTCTTTGCATCCTCATACAAATCTCATATAGCCGTCACATACATCCATGAGACCTTCTTGATTTCTAAATAGTCCCAAATATATTACGGCAACTTCACTGTTAAAAAATTAAAACCCTAAATGATAAATCCAAACTGTACAAGCCCTAAATGTTAAACTTTATTTAAAGATGACAATCAATATTACGGTTGCTTCGCCACCAAAAAACTAAAACCCTAAATGATAAATCCTAACTCTATAAACCATAAATGTTAAACTTTATTTAAAGATGACAGTCAATATTTACGGCGGCTTTGCCGCCGATAAACTAAAACCTTAAATGATAAACCCCGACTCTATAAACCCTAAATGTTAAACTTTATTTAAAGATGACAATTAATATTACGGCGACTTCGTCGCCGAAAAACTAAAACCCTAAATAATAAACCCAAATTCTATAAACCCTAAATGCTAAACTTTATATAAACCGAGGCTATGGTGCAATTCTTGTAATTTCTGCAACAATGTTCTAAGAACATCTTGATTGCTGGAGTCATGACAAGTAAATTGACGAGTGTTGCTTAAAATTTTATCATTATTGTGGTTGCCTGAGTTGAGCAGAGTCTATATTTCAGATTTTATGGAAAAGTTTTCATTTGGATTTTTTAAGCAAAGTGGAGGTAGGAAAGTGGGAGCAAAATAGTAAAAGTTATTATTTCACTTACAAAAGTATTAACACACTTTTAAGGTACACCAAATTTGATGTAAAACTACTTGGTGTAGTTATCATTTCACATTGGGTAAGAGGCCTATCCTCAAACTAGTCATCAAAGGACGAGAAAATATCAGCTATCATTTCACATTGGGTAAAAGGCCTATCTTCATGCAATGTGAGTTGACAATTCAGATATGGCAAGCTATCAAATCATGGCTCAAAATCAGAACTCAAGAATAAGCTCCAACAATTGAAGATTTCTTGAGTCAGCGACCCAAAAACTGGACAGATGATTCATGGAAGATTGTAAGGATCGCAACAAATTAGGAGATATGACGAACCAGGAATGCACACCATTTAGAAGGAAAAAGGCCAGACATGGAAAGTGTGCTGTAAACGATCAAGGAGAATGCTTGGCTATGGCACAAAAAGTCGACGCAAAAAGGAAACACAGGAAATCTAACGCAATGGCTAGTTTGTCCGGCAACAACATAAACAAGGACAAAAGTTTGAGTTTCTGAGTGGGTCAAGAATAGGCACGTTTTGTCTGGAATTGGGCTAAGAATAGCAAAACCCAATATCCGTTTTTTGTTGGCAATTTGGAGAAGCACAAAATTGTAAATATGTACAAAACCCTTTATTCAAAAGTACAAAAAAAAAATTGCATACAAAAAAAAGGACTTGAAAATATATTAACGGAAAATTATTTACCTAGTTTCCAATAGGATTGGTAATGG
>JAOYMZ010024420.1:0-17731 GCA_025802335.1 Pinguicula primuliflora | reverse complement strand
AGCAATAGTCAAAATTGAAATTTGTGAAAGTAGTTGTGCATAGTAAATTTATTGATTATATATTAATCCCGGCGGATGAAGAGAGAGTTTTGGATCCATTCATCTAAGGTTGTGTTTATGAAATCTTATGCTTTTCCAGAAGAACTTTTGCAGATGATTTTTGAATGTGCAAGAATAATTATATCACATTTAAACTTCGATTTAATTTCAAAATTGGCACTGAGAAAAGTCATTCAAAAGCTACTCCCACTTAACTTATGACTTTTAACTTTTTTCTAACTTCTTTGTAGATAAATCAAAGCAAAAACTAATTTAGCAAACACTGCAAAAATAACTTATGCTGTGGAAAAAGCAAAAGGAGCTGTGAAAAAGCTGTACAAAACATTGCCTAAGCTTAGCGAGCATAACAAGGCAACCCTGTTAATCGTCCAATAGTGTCATATGGCTTTTAGTCCCAAGAGTCTACAATAATGTCAACCCCGAAAGTCCCTACAACGTGTCCAGTTTACCAGGATAACTATGCACTGATTCCAGATTTCCCTGTTGGGCTCGGAAGTCATACATAACACAAGGATGGAACAAGTATCAAAATTAAGCCTGAGCTAAAATTCCCAGCTTAATTTTTATAAATCAAGTCCCTCCTACACAGAAGATTTTTACGAGCTCTTCATTAAATACAAGAGTAGAGTAACCACTTCCATTTTGAAGGATTTGTATGAGCTCAATATCAAATAGTAGTGCTCTATCAATCAATACTTGGTTCTTGAGCACAAAATCAACTTTTTTTTCTTTAATATTACAATAATATACATAACAAACTAATATGTAGAATATAAATAGTGGAGAGTCTATATATCTATATAACTTTACACATAATTAAATACATCATTGTAATTCTTGTCATTGTCACCACCTGCAGCTGGAATTGGCCACACCGATGGAAAATTTATACACTTGAGACCAAAAGTCTCATAGTCTGACGTGATTTTAGCATATTGATTGTCATGAATTTCGTTACATCCTTTTACATTGGGTTAAGTAGTCCTTCATCGTCGGAAACACATCGAAGCATTAGTTTTTGAACTCCATTATATAGGTTTTTTATTAGTGTATCTAATTTCGGTTGTAGACGATGACAGTAACTATAATTATAAATGTATATATAAATATCGGGACGGCTCCGTCGCCCTTAGTTTTTGCCCTCAAATTTTGCCCTCAAGTCAATTCCCGCCATTAGGATTGCCCGTTGACGGAATTGGGCACATCGTTAGAATCATTATACATTGAATTGCATATGTTCATGTTTAGTTTCGGTTTCGGCGACTCCGTCGCCGCAATTTTCTAAAATCTTATTTAGGACTACTTAACCCAACGGGAAATGTAAACCCTCCGTTAAACGGTGATAACGTCGTCGGAATATCACATAAACTTGTATAATAAAGACTATATATCTATATAACTTTACACATAACTAAATACATCATTGAGATCAAACAATATATACTGGTCTGTGGTCTGTGGTCCTCTCCTGGCTCAAACAATATACTGGGCTGTAGTCCATGCGGACCCATAAGCACGTCCGCCATTGAGATCCAGTATATACATTTTCTCATTAGGACTTTTTAATTCGAATTCTTTTTTGCTCATAACAACTTATAAGCCCAATAATATGACCTCCTCTGGTTTTAGATTTGAATATTGCCACCAGGTGTTTTAAGATCGCCATAGATTTATTCGACCACTTCTAAATACTGCATAACTATAGACTATAGTTATATTTCTAATTTAGTTTCAATTTGTGATAGTTTTAATGTTTATTTTGGATTAGTCTTTATTAAAATATAACATTTGATTATGAGAAGAGAACTAGTCCAAACGGGCCGCCGGCAGCTGGCCGGCAGTTTCCCTTTCAAACTTGAGAGGCTTCGGGCATTGAATGTTCATTCTTATACAAGTAACAACAAATAAAATAGGACTAGAATAATTATTTAACGAGATTCATTTGAATATTCAAGAACATGCTGCTGCTGTTCGAAAATATAATATTTACGTTATAAAATTCTTAGCTTTCTTGATTCAAATTCATCTGCTTTTCGTAAGAGACTTGGAAAAAAATATTGTTGTTTAGATGAGCTTTAAAGAAGTTGGAACTTATTGCAAAAATGATATAAATCACTAATTAAAATACACTATTTTTAACTACTGCTGTGGTAGCATGTGAGCGATGACAAAAAGAAGTGAGTCATCCGCTTAGCCAATCAACTGTTGGCAGCTAGTCAAGAGTGTCAAAAATTAGTGTCACATATCATAACTCATCCACAACTATCACAAAAATAAGTTTGTAAAAGTTTATTTTAAAAGAAGATACAAGTATATTAAGATTTCTACCATACATTCATTCTCCAAGAGAAATCATGATTCTTCCCCATTCCAAGGACGGTGCTCAAATTTTTTATTGTTAGAGAATAAATACTACAAGTGTAGAAATTATATATCAACTTATAAGAAATGTGTTGCTACAAGTGTTCACATTTTTTGAAGCCAAACAATCCCTACCATTCAAATTATTCAACTCCCCTTCAAATCCAAATTGTCTGCCCATGCCTTAGTTTTCCATTCAAACTCCCATGGATTCAAAGTCAGTCCATCTTTCCCACAAAACAAATGATTTCATACTTCCACATTTTTTCTGCCTTCCCTACCCATAACTTCCTCTATATTAACAGCACTCTGATCCTAAATCAACTCTAGTGTTAGAGCCATCTCTCCACATCTCATTTCCATCAAAAATTCAGCCGGGTAGATTTTCGGGACGAAGACGAAGAACAGGTAGAACACACAACAACATGTTGCATAAGAAGATATTTCATATCGTTGGCCATAGGATCACTGTGTTTTTACTTGTTCTGTGTATCGTAATGTCTCGAAGATGCGAGAGCAGGATACTATTATTGAGAGATCATGCCATGGAGGCTCTGCTCAAAACCCGGCTACCGAGAGGAGTCGTACCTCCGTCGGGTCCGTCCAAGTGTCATACCAAATTGAATCCTTATGCTTCAAGCAAGCTCTACGACTACCTGGGGAAGGAGATTATTTGTCCTTAGATATTTTCTAGGCTCTTGCATTTTATGATTCAAATATGGGAAATTTTTTAATTTTTTTTTAAAATACAAGCAGGAAATTTATTTCTCACACGCGTTGCTGCGTTAATTTGTTCAGCACGACTAGAAAATTTGCACCAACTAATGTTGTATTTTTTTTTGGTAAACAAAAATTTGATTGCTGAAGAAATAGATTTACAATTTTTTCGTCGATCCTTACCTATTAAATCGTGGAACGAAAGCAGGGCCGGCCCTGGGGTTCGGGATGCCCTAGCCGGCCCCCTAGCCGGATGCCCCCTAGCCGGACGCTCCCCAAGCCGGATGCTCCTAGTCGGATGCCCCTATTTGGATGCGTCTAGCCGGATGCCCTAGCCGGCCGGCTCACTGGGCTTACCCCAGGGCCGGCCCTGAACGAAAGTGTAGAGAAACAATATAAGATAGATTGATATATAGATAACACTTCTCTCTTCTTCCTTACAAAAATTTACGGGTACATGTAATAATTAATATATATAGACATTATGTTAGTTTGTTCTCATCTCTTCATTTCATTTATAGCAAATCTATTCTATCTCTTTATTTATGACAAATCTTTTCAGAAGTCTAAGCAATCCCTTATATCAAGGGATATGCTTTGACTTATTTGTAACACTCCCCTTTAAGTTAAATGTGGATGTCGAGCACTTAACTTGGACTAAATATCATGAAATACTCGACCATTGACAGCCTTGGTAAGGATGTCAGCCAGTTGATCTTCAGATCGCGCAAAAAGCAAAGTCACAATCTTGTCATCCAACTTTTCCTTTATGAAATGTCGATCGATCTCAACATGTTTCGTTCGATTGTGTTGGATTGAATTTTCGGAGATACATATAGGAGCTTTGCTATCACACATCAATGGACATGCTTGCTTGGGTGGATAGCCAAGCTCAGTCATCAATTTTATTATACACAATACTTTAGTTATTCCCCGAGCGATACCCCTGAACTCAGCTTCAACATTTGATCTTGTTACTACCTTTTGTTTTTTACTCCTCCATGTGACAAGATTATCTCCAACAAATGTAAAATACCCAGATGTAGACCGTCGGTCTGTGGAGCTCCCTGCCCAATCAGCATCAGTGTATGCTTCTATTTTCAGATGTCCATGTCGACCATATAGTATCCCATTGTCAGGAGACCCCTTCAAATACTTCAAAATCCTCAAGGCTGCTTTCATGTGATCTACTTGAGGATTGTGCATGAACTGGCTCACCACCCCAACTGCATAGAGATGTCGGGTCGTGTATGAGCTAGATAAATAAGCTTCCCAACTGGGTGTTTGTATCTCTCCTTGTCTGCCAACTCAGCTCCCTCAACTATCTTTAGTCCATAATTCATCATCATTGGTGTGTTAGCTGGTTTGCAGTCTGGTAGCCTTGTCACAGCAAGAAGATCAAGTATGTATTTCTTCTGAGAGATGTAAATCCCCCATTTTGACCTCATCACTTCAATGCCTAGGAAATATTTCAACATCTCCACGTCCTTCAGCTCAAACTCTCGAAATAAATTTTTTCTCAATTCATCAATCTCATCAACATTATCTCCTGTAATAATCATGTCATCCACACAAATGATAAGACAGGTAATACCTCGATCTTATCGCTTCAGGAAAAAGGTCTTGTAAGAGTTGCTCTGGGTATAGCCATATTTTTCATCACAACAGTAAATCTTCCAAACCATGCTCTCGGAAATTTTTTCAGGCCATAAAGTTCTTTCTTCAACTTGCATACTTCACGAGGTCAAAAATCAGCTGAGAAACCAGGTGGTCCCTCCATATAAACTTCATTTGTCACATCGTCATGAAGAAAAGCATTCTTCACATCAAACTAGTGAAGATGCTAATTCAGTTTAGCAGCCATCGAAAATAAAACTCGAATGGTATCGAGTTTTGTCACATGAGAGAATGTCTCTGAGTAGTCCACTCCATAAGTGTGAGTGTATCCTTTCGCCATAAGTCGAGCTTTAAATCTTTCAATTGAGTCATCAGCCTTTCTTTTAATAGTGTATACCCATTTGCATCCAACACGTCTCTTCCCTGAAGGTAAATCACATATCTCCCAAATTTCATTCTTTCTGAGGGCAATCATCTCTAACTCCATAGCCTGTCTCCATTCCGGAATTCTCATAGCTTCAACTTCATTTCGAGAAATATCCTCACTGTATACGGCAGTAGCAAAGGCTCGGGCTGACTCAAACATGCTCCCCCTCACAATGTCAGCAATAATATACCTCTGAGTCTTTGAATCATGTTCCAGAGTGTATTTCTTCTTGCCAATCCCTCTGTTAGCACGGTCAGGGAGTCTATACTTCGGAGCCATAGGAGTAACGGGATCTGCATCATGGTCAGCCATCAAAATATCCATAGAATCAACCAAATTAGGTTGATGGAGATAGTGTACTCACCGGAGTCTCTGCTGATGAGGATCCTTGAGGTTTCCCTGATAAATCTGACCCCACTATGTCTTCATCATGAACCGGAACAGGTGGCCTACTCAACTCAAGTGTAAGCTCAGGTGGTACTCGTGCGTGAGGTACATGAGATGATGTGGATGGGAGTGTGTATGGGGTAGTAAGAGGTGATGGCACGTGAGGAGCCACCGGAGAATGTGGCAACCCGCCGAAGGATGGGAGTGTAAGCAAATCAAGGACGTCATCACTACAACTCTCCTCCTGGCTCTTTGATTGGACAGGTGCATGATAGAAGTATTCAGTTTCAACAATGTCACAATCCATAGTAACAAGCATCCGATTTGTGAGGGGATTATAGCGTCTATACCCCTTTTGAGATTTCGCATACCCCACAAACACACATTTTTCAGCACAAGGATCAAATTTAGATCGATTTACTTTGACATAAACAGAACAACCAAAGACTCATGGAGTGATCGATAATGGTGGAGGAATATGAGATTTTTCTGATAATACTTGAATAGGAGTACAAAAATTCCATACCTGAGTGGGAAGTCGATTAGACAGGCATGTTGCTGTAGACACAGCTTCCGAGCAAAAAGGTAGAAGGAAATTTGGATTCAAGCATAAGAGCCCTAGTAATCTCAAGTAAAAAATGTTTTTTCCGCTCTACTACACCATTTTGTTGAGCGCTATAAGAACAAGTAGTCTGGTGTAACATCCCATTTTCAAAGCAAAAAATTTGCATTTTTAAGTTCACAAATTCCCTTCTATTATCAGATCCAAGAATATGATTTTTTTTTCTTAAATTGGGCAAAAATCATCGATAAAACTCAATGAATTTATCGAAAACTTAGATTTATGCCGAAGAAAATAAATCCAAGTCATTTTAGAGCAATTGTGAATGAATAGAACAAAATAACGAAAATCTTGAACTCCAACAGAAGGAGCAGGACCCCAAATATCAGAATATACAAAAGAAAAAATATGGGGGACTCGGGTGTTCGAAGGTAAATATGGTTATCTATGACTCTTAGCTAAAATACAAGTCTCACAATTTAAAGGAGTACTAGAAGTTTGAGGGAATAACTGACGGAGATATTCATGGAAAGGGTGACCAAGACGTCGATGTCACAACCAACTTTTGGAGTCAGTTGACCCCTAAGCTGAGAGTATCCTTCCCGCCGAATCCGCTTCGTCAACATAGTAAAAGCCATTTCTTTCAGTGTCGCGCCCAATTATCCTCTTCGAATGGATATTCTTGTAAGACACAAAATGTTGGATACATCATTACAACACAGTTAAGTTCCTTTGTAACATGGCTTATTGATAACAACTTATAAGATAGTGAGGGCACATATAAATAATTGGATAATGTCATGGAAGGAGAAATTTCAATAATACTACCTCCTTTAATAGGATCAAAGTCGTCATTCGCTGTCTGAACCACATTTTTCCTCGAGGTTTGAAGCTGGACAATATCCGACAACTCATATATGATAGTGTCAGTTGTGCCACAATCAAATATCCATTCATGCTTTTTTCTACTTCTTGCTTCTTGCACAATATTCACGTGCCCGCATGGCCCATCTGTAGAAAATAAGTCATGCCCTTTTTTGTTAGAATTACCAATCTGCCCAATTTTTAATAAGGCAGTGGCTGCATTATTTGAGGGGCATGAATGTAATATTCTCCCACTATTTTCCTCCTTGGACTCATGCATGGGTAAGTGAGGAGAGATCCACCCAATATCTTCCTTTATTAACTCTTGCATCGGTGGTGAGCGAGAAGAGAGAGATTCTCTTCTATACTTCATATTTCTGTCGTGAGCAAGAGCTTTGTCTCCCCTGTTCATTCGCTGCCCCGCTCTATTTCCCGTGATTCTGGCTGTGCTTTCTTTGAATCCTAACTGTAATTCCCATTTTTCCGTTGTTCTCGTGCGTCCGTCGTCGACGTTCCGGCAGTCTCCAGCAAGGTCTAATGCTGGATGACGAACAACAACTTTGTCTTCTTCATTCGTCCGTCGCTCCACCTCGTAAGTTCTGATTTTGGTCTCAAATTCATATAAATTTCGTGACGTTTGTGCGTCTGAATGCAAAAATGATGATTTGGCCGCATCTCTGGTTACTTCTGACTGGCAAATTATTGTCTGATTTTTTCTGTCTTCAATTAGAAGCTTGGCTAGCTGCTGTAGAATACCACCAGTGGATTCTGATAGGGCTGATGACTCCATAATCAAATTGTTGTCCATTTGTCAGATTTGTTTGGGTGTGAACACGTCAAATTTTGGTAGATGATGATGCTGGATAATGAACTTGCTCTGATACCATCTTAAATCATGGAAGGAAAGTGTAGAGAAACAATATAACGTAGATTGATATATAGCAAACACTTCTCTTTTTTTCCTTACAAACATTTACAAGTACATGTAATATATATAGACATGCGTTAGGTTTTTCTCATCTCTTCATTTAAAGCAAACCTAGCCTATCTCTTTATTTATGACAAATCTTTTAAAAAGTCTAAGCAATCCCTTATATCAAGGGATGTGCTTAAAAACTGCAATTATGGCTTCAACAAAAAAAATAAACATAAGCAATAATCACGCGAAAAAACCATGTGCTCTGGCGACCACACCGCCACTGTGTGCGATTTGCACACAGTAGGCCGAGCTGCTTCCATCCATGCGATGGTCGGATGGCCACTACCATTTCGTCGGCGCAATCCTCCATGCCAGCATCTCCACACTCGTTTCTAACCCCTACGCTGCTCCAGGGTCATCGGCGCTCACCGATTAAGGAGCGTATCGCTTCAATTTTGGAACCTGCCATCGCTCGTTCAATTTTGGAGGTCGTCGCTCGATTTCAAGCTAAATTACAGTCTGATACACTCAATTACACACAGCCATAAGGACTCCCTCGATTGCCCGTCAAGACCCCAGTCGCTCCAATCTCTGAATCAGGAACCACTCGCACGACCATTGGAGCGATTAATCCCAACTGAGACCCGTCACCTACTCAAAACGATGCTGGTAATCAGAAACGACAACTGGAATCTCAGGTGCCATCGATTCAAAACAAGGTTAGGCATCAGAGCCTCCTAGCGTAATCAAGGTCATTTTTCTTCACTGACTTTCCGCAATTCTGGACGAGAGTCGATATGATTGAGACATTTTCCGTTTATGGACCAGTTGTGGATCTACACTTGCCTAGGAACGCTGATAGATTTGGCCGTCGATATGGATTTGTCAGGTTTCCTCAAACTATCAACACTCAATTGCTTTTGTCTCAGCTTAATGGAATTTGGATTGGCACCTTTAAATTGCTAGTGCATTTAGCTAGAATGATCAATGGTGCTAAGGCTCAGTCTGGTTTTGAACTGAATACATTACCGCCATTGCATGAATTGGTCTCGGATGCAGATAAAATACACTGTCAATTGCCAATTGAGTCTGCTTTGTGGTTGGAAACATGCCTAATTGCTACCCCGCATGCTGTTTTGGAGATAAATGCTATGAATATGGTTTTGCAACTTGCTGGTTATATTGAATGCTCTGCAATTCGTCTAAATGGGGGAGAAATTCTGCTTAAAACTCCAGACTCTGTACAGCAGATTCGTTTACTCCAGGATAGAAGTGTTTTAGCTCATCTAAACTTATGTAGAGTTAGACCTTGGAAGCTACTTTGTGGTAAACCAGCCCGGATAACATGGGTATGAGTTAGAGGTGTCCCAGTACAGTTCTGGGATGACAGTCTCTTGAAGTCATTGGTAGATAACTTAGGTGAATTGGTCATGCTTGATGAGCACACCAAAAACAAAACAGAAATGGTGTGTGGGAGGATGCAAATCCTGACTAATGTGCGAAACTGGATACATAAGGCTGTTATGGTGGAACTGGCTGGAACTTATTTCTCCGTCTCTATAACTGAGGAGCGTTCCTTTGCCTCAACCTGGAAAGCTATCCCACAATAGCAACAATCTGCACTGGATCCTAAGTTGGGGCCTGGATTATCCACTGTCATTACATTAGATGCATCACAGAGGGAGGCCGAGAATCATGGACTAGATGGGGTAGTACATGTTCCTGAAACCAATAAGGAAAATCCAAAGGAGGTAGTTGGTTCTCAGAGTCATGTGGAGAGTCAGCAACAGTAGGGAAAACCAATCAAGTTGAGTAGGAAAAGCTGGGCTGAAATGGTGGCGGAAGATGACCGGGCGACAACAATTATGTGCAATGTTCAGAATGCATCAGAAAGCGAACAGGGGAGGAGTGCACTGGATCCTGGGGTAATCCCATATGTTCCACAGAATGCTGGCAATGCACAACTTTTGGATGGATGCTCGAACTTACTTATTTCGGGAACGGTTGACACTGTAGAAAATCCAGTTTCACCTAAATCAGCTGCCTCAAGATGCACCTCAGAGATGAGCTTGGGATCAGATGGCTCAGAATTCTCAAAATTCTCGGAGGAACAGTATATTCGTAAACCTTCATCTCCAGTTCTGACACTATCAATGTTTATGGATCTTGCCATTGCAAGGAAGCGAAAGACAGATTATAAAAAAACCCAGTCCTATCAGGCTGAATCTCAAAAGGAGTAAAAGGAACATTCCTAACCTCAACTTTGTTGCAGGTTTTAGAGTTACAAAGACGAAACATCTGATATCCGAACCACTAGCAGAACCAGTGCCTATTGGGACTACATCAGCTGCAACTATTCTTGCAGTTTCAATGACTGAGGCTACTATTACTGCTAGTGCAACATCAGCAGCTGAGAACACAAGCAACTCCTCACCATCTGCATCTACTGTTAGTTCTTGGCAGATTGCCAAGGTGTTTCAACAGCTTCAGCAGATCTCACCTGATGAACAGCCACGCATCCCAGCTGAACACAGGTCTCTCCAGAGCTCACTGTGACTGAACAAGTCTCTATCAAGGATACTAAAACAGCAGCAGTCCAACAACTTCAGCGAGCAATCTGGACAGAGCTTTTTAATGGACTTGTTGAACATTTTCATCAATTGAATAGTTACAGGAAAGAGAAACCACCGTGGAGTGAGGCAGCAAATGAAATTTGTCGAGCAATGCGCGGGTGGAAGCAAATGGAGATGAGAACACACCAGCCAACTACTCTGATATCTGCAAAGCAGTCTCCAACTGGCTCTTCAAAGAAGAGCTGGGCAGACCAAGTTGTCGAAGAGAATTCTGCGAACTTCTCGAACACTGATTATGGATAACAGAACCGAAAATCATTGAATCCTAATTTTCCCTGATGGCTGGGATATTTCAAAAGATTTCCTCATCGGAGCCCCCTGCTGGCACCAGAGACTAGGAATCTGAGCACAACGTACAATTCACAAAGGAGTGACCAAATCTAGCACATGCATAGCATATTTAATATAGATCTTCAGACTGCACTGGGTAGGCTTGGTCATCGACCGTGATAGAAAGAGTGAGAGATTGCCGAAGATCCAACCGTACAGTGCCCCGAGCGAAGATCCTGTATTCCCTAGACAGGGTGTGAGCATCAGCTTTCAGATAGGTGCCGACATAAGCTACTACCTCGCGAAGTAGGGTTTCCTGAAAGTAAAATGCGGGGGGTCCCAGTATCTGGATCCATGTCTCAACATTTACGACATGCTCACCTTTGGTGTTAAATTTCTGATGCCACAGAATTACCCTCAGATAATGACTTGCTATTGTGTGAGGGCCTTCAAAGAGCGCCTCGTCATAATCAGACGAGTTGGAGCAATGCAATTCGTAGAAGCCATTATCAATATCGACTAGTTTCAACACCCCTTTCGGCTTCCAATACTGGTTTAAGTATTTTAGCAAAGTTTGATACCCGATGTATCGTACCAATGGTCGGCTGATCAGAGTATAACCCATATGCTCCTCAACCTGTTTGTGCACATTCTCATTGAATGTGACTGTAGGACCCAAGGTGTTACGAGAATGGAACACATCCCCGGGACAAAGCGTAATCGACGCCAACGCGGGGACATTGTCTTTTGTTACAAGAGAACTAAAGGAGGCTCGTTCATTCGAGCCGACAGGAGGAACATCAGGCTAGAGCGATAGAGTTGATTTGTTCTCGGAGATTCCATTATCAAATTATCTGCAGATCCCATAATCAAGTCATCCATACTAATGATACACTCAAGAGTTGGCGAACGATGGCACAAAGTTAGAGAAAGACGGATAAAATTTTCTAGAGAGAGGTCTTTTTTTACTTTTTACCCACAATGTAAAACGTAGTAATCAACTGGTCGTTGGGTATCGATCCGGCCCAGGATCGGTAGCAATTCTCTGCCGGTACCAGTACCGACTCGATACCAATACCGGTACCGGACCGAGCTGGTATCAGTACTAACGGGTACTGGAGGTGCCGGATGGTACCAGTACTGGAGGCGCCAAATGGTACCAGTACTGTTGGCACCGGATGGTACTGGTACCGATTCTATCGGGACCGGGCCGACCCTGTCCGGTACCGAAATTTTTTTAAAATTACTTTTTATTAGGAAAAAATTAAAAAATATTTAAATTTTTATATTTTTAATTTTTATCAGTACCAGACACCAGTACCACATTTTAGATACCAGTACCGATTTCTAATTGGTCTCTAGGTATGGTACCTGTACCGGTACCGCGTAACCCGATACCGCCATCCCATTTTGATGGGCCTAGACTAAAGGCCCGTTTTGTGCACAAGTAGTAGTACTTTTTCTACTACTTCTTCTTATTTTTAGAACATGTAGTGTTTTGTGCAAATGCTTAAAAATAATAATTTAAAATTTTAATATAACAGCATTATCGTAGATTACAAAAAAATTTCATTTAACAATTTAAATGCAATTTTGTTTTATGAAAAAAACATAAAAATTCTTTCTCGAATATCAAGCAATTCGCCTTCTTTTTACATAACAATTCGTCTTCTTTACGGATTCAAAAAGAATTTTCTTTTTCCATCCCTTCTCCTTTACAACCAATGTAGAACGTCTTCAATTCTGTACAATGTCGGCCATGTACCATATTTGATTATAATACAATTTCTTATAATAATTGCATTCTGTTTTCACTCCCCTGTAGGGGACATTCTTGCACTAATACTTCTTTAGAAGGGAAAATGGTTTCTTCTTTGGATTGGCTACAGCACCCGCCCATGTCGAAGATAGGATTTGCAGAAGAGCATCTCTGTAACCAACCGGTGTCAGTAGAGAAGATTAAAGGGCAATATTGTCATAAATTTATTTTTAATTTGATATTATTACGAAAATGTCATGCTTATTTTTAAGAAGGAAAAAAAGAATGTCATGAGGTCTTTATTTTTAATAAGAGAGATGTTGTAAAAAAATCACAAATATAAATGCTTATATTACGCAAAACACTCGTTTTATTTTAAAAATACTTATAAAAAAAGTTAAAATTAAAAATACCTTACACAAAACAAGCCTTAAAACTGTTCCTACCCGGTACCGTCATCCCATTTTGATGGGCCTAGACAACGGTTCCCCAAAGTTTTCCTATATTATGTTTTATTTTAATTCTAACAATAAAAAGAAAATCCAAAAAATCTGAACCGCATCTCCCATAAACCCTCGCTTGGAAGTTGGAACCCACCCTTGGCCGTGTGTATAAATAGGAGAAGCTCGGCGGGGCCGGAAAAAAAGGAGAGAATCCGACGACGTATTCCGAGCAACTACAGGAGAGAGTCACCGACAAAGGTAAGTGCCCTATGCCTTTTGGTTAGGGGTTTGGAAATGAAATTTTCTCTACTTGGCGTTGTTACCCTCGTGTGTTCTAAGTTGTTTTTTCTCTTTTAATTACTCGATTCTGTCATTTGGTTTCATTCTTGGAACTTCAGATAACTGGACTATGGTAGGTTTAATTGGAACGATTTCTGTTAATATTTTCGTCCAAATTGAGTTCTGATAGAATGAGCGGAGTTATGTTAATGTTGGAGGCTTCGTGTCTTAGGTTTTTGGGAGAATGAGTTTTCAGCGCTCTCGGGTAGTGCTCAGTAAATAACGTGTTGAGTTTTGCTTCCTTAAATTTTCCAATTTTATCATTACCGCGCGATTATAGATTTTGGGGAACATTGTGGGATAACGGGATGGGTTCTGTGATATTTCAACTAGTCTTGCTGCTTTTTATGTCAGTTCTGGCCGAAGGTGTGAGCTTTGTTGATAGGGATGTTTCGGGCTTCTTTTTAGGTTACCGAATTGTTTAAACAGTTGGATAAGTTGCGGTTATCTCTGTTTATGTTGTGTTGCTGTGATTTACGTTTATCTGTCTTGTTTGGAAACCCGTCTAGGGACGGCCACTGAGTGTGTGAGGAATAAACCCTCCCGTGGTGTGACTCTGAGGCAATGTGTATTCTGGTAGTTGTGAATGCTCAGAGAGGGACTGGACTTTTTAAACATTACTCATTTCCATCTGCATTCGCTCCACATGGATTTTCAAAGTCTTCCCACTTACACATGCACATGTTTTCACCTGACACACGCACACATGTTCTCACTCACATGCTCAGAAGTACTGCTCCATGAGTATGCATAAATTGTATTTCTCTTATATGCATAAAATGCTTGTAACATACTAGTTGATGATTGTGTGAATATTACGTTGTGGACAAAAGAAGAGAAGATGAATGGATACAGTAGCTGAAATATACTGCTTGGGATGTGGCTCACTTGTAGGTTGGAGATATGTGAGATCCTTCTCTTCTGGTTCGTGACAGACTTTTCCTTGAATAAAAAATACATGCGGTAGGTAGCAAAGGACGCCTGCGAAGCTCTACCTCAAGTGGCGGTGTAAAAGGGTTTGAGTTAGAAATGGCACTAAAAAGTTTTCTATGGAGCATAGCTAAAAAATCATTCACCACTTGTCTAATAGGAACCACTGTATCTGACCGCTTTGTCAGTTTTATGGCTGTACGCGGTTCATCCATGTGTCCCACTCTGAATTCACACGATAGAAGTTCCAAGGGATTCAAGATGGGTATGCTTTATGTTAGCCTGTTTCTTTTGCGTCAGTTTTATTTTTCGAGGAGTGTGTAATCTTTTTTTTTTATCTATCCGCAGATGACTATGTATTGGTTGAGAAATTTTGCCTTGACAAATACAAGTTCTCGCGTGGAGATGTCGTTGTTTTTCGGTAAACATTTTATTCTTTAAGGGAGATCATCATTTGGTGGCCAAGTATTGAACTATGAATTTCAGGATAGCTGATGAGTTACACTAGCAGTCTAGGACATTACTGTGGATTTATTTGGTTTCCAGGATGATGGTACTATTGAACTTCAAAATCGAGTGCTTGTTATTTGGGTACTTCTCTGGCTTATAAAGATGCATATGCAATGCATTGCCGTTTAGGCACGAGAAAGCTCTCATTATCTATTAGATTAACGCTATTATTGAACATATTAGATCTCCCTCGTGAGTGACTTAATTGTAAGCCTCTCCCAAGGTTATTGATATAAAACATTGGCTTGATGGGTATTGCACAATATTGCTCCCTTGACGAAGGTTTTGGTGACATTATACATTCATCTCATTTTGCAGTTCCCCAAGTGATTATAAAGAGAAGAACGTGAAGAGGATTGCTGGTTTGCCAGGTGACTGGATTGACCACTCTTCTTTCAACACACTGAAGGTGCCCGAAGGGCATTGTTGGGTAGTCGGAGATAATGCCGACTGCAGTATGGACTCACGATCACTTGGCCCGGTATGTCACCAATTTGTGTCTGTGTGCGCATCTGTCCACGCACACCGGTAGTTATAAACTCCATAGTATCTACATAATGAAATGTATGTTTTTTTCTGCTGGTATGATGTTGGATCCAATTCTTGTAGATTTATGCATTCAAAATCTTGTTATGCATCTCATATAATTGTTTATTTCAAGCTCGCTTTGACGTTCTTGCTTGCTCGGTTGGCGCAATTATAAATATTGTCGTGTGTGATTACTCATTCGGAGTTTTGTGAACTGCGTGAAGGTGATGGATGAGCTTTGTGTTAATTATGTGTATTGCACAATCTTAACCTCAAATCCTAATATTTGGCAGATCCCTCTTGGCTTGATATGTGGTCGAGTTACACACGTTGTCTGGCCTCCACAGAGAGTAGGTAAAGTTCATAGTAATATCAGCATTTTGCCTGATGTGAAAGTTCATGTCCAAGAAGAAAGCATTACATCTGCAAACAAGGTCTAAAGGCCACAGCTGGAGAACTCGGTCACATTTTTCTTCATAGAGAACCTCTTCTATTCATCCGTATGCTCCTAACTCCCATTTTGACATTCCTCATTCCGAACTTCACTACTTATTACCAGTGTTCGAGAAAGCGTTAGGCGGACACTGGGCGGTCAGTGCCCGTTCTGCGCCTAAGCGGCCCGCCTAAGCGGGCTTTTAAGTGGCCTAAGCGATAATTCGGGCAAGGCGGAAGACAACATACTAGTGCTTAGGCGGGGTCTAAGCAGTCTAGGCGACCTCGAACAGAGCTTATTACTATGATACATTTATCATACTAGATATGTAATATATTTTGCACAAGATCATGAGTTTCATTTATGCCTTTCATAGCTTAGCAGTTGTTGAGATAGTAATCATCAAACTAGTATGTTAGCAATTTATGCATTTAACATAAATGCAATTTATGCATAACTCATGCATCAGTACTTCAGCATATATGAAAGCCTACACAACTTAGCAACTCATTTTATACAAGAAACACAAGAAATGCTCTTCATGTTTCTTCTCTTTATACATTACTGTGTGAAACCTTAATATTAAGAGGTGTAGAGATCTATACATATCGGGAGCAACTTATTTATAAAAAATGAAATTATTGAAAACCTTTAGATAAACAAACAAACAAACTAGAATTAGCACAACAATGGCGTAAACAAATTGTGATCAAACACTGGTCATAGGGTTTAGAGTCTTCATGACTAACATTTTCCATTGGTACCATCAAATTCGCCAATAGAAAATGGTATATTTTCTATTATTGTCTTGAGTAAACTAGAATGAGAAGTGTTACCTACTGGCAAGATCTCACCAGGAATGAATGCAACTATTGTTACTTTAGCGGCCAAGATAGATAGACCGAAAAAATCAGAAAACTTCAGACCTATCTCGCTGATAAACTGTGCTTACAAAGTATTGGCAAAGATTCTTGCTAACATGTTGAAAACTGTGTTACCTTCTATCATATCCCCAAGACAAACAGGCTTTCTGAAAAATATAAGTATCACAGAAGGTGTCATAGTAGCAAATGAAGCAATAGATTCAGCAAGAAAATCGAAGAGGAGATTAACATTGTTTAAGGTGGACTTCCAGCGAGCTTTTTACTCAGTGGATTGGAACTTTTTGAGGGATATGATGAGCAATATGGGTTTCTGTGAACAATTCATCCAATGAATTCAAGAATGTATCTCCACACTTACTATCTCTATCTTGGTAAATGGAAGTCCAATCAGAGAGTTTAAGCCTCAAATGGGTCTTAGACCGGGAGACCCCTTATTCCCATTCCTATTTCTAATTGCAGCAGAGGCTCTAGAATGGATCCTGAGGACAACTTATGAAGAAAAACTATTTAAAGGATTTTCTATTGGAGAAGTAAACTTAAGGCAACTTCAGTTTGCTGATGATACCCTAATTCTGGGAAATGGGACTGAAAATGACATCGGAATCATCAAACTAGCCCTTAGAAATCTGGAATTGATAAGTGGATTGCAAATTAACTTCTCAAAGAGTACATTACTGGGGATCAATATTCCTGACAGTGAACTAGAAGAAATGGCCACAATTTTGAGATGCAAAACTGATAAGCTACCCTTTCAGTACCTAGGACTTCCTATTGGTGAGAAGGATAAATCGATTAGACTATGGAAGCCAGTCCTGGAAAAAATTTCAAGAAAGCTACACAGTTGGGATATGCACTACCTATCCTTTGGAGGGAGATTGATCATGCTGAAAGCAGTGATCACAAACATTCCAGTTTATTATATGATGATCTATAAAGCACCAAATTCAGTCATAGACAAAATGGTGCAAATGGAAAGGAAATTCTTATGGGGTGGCAAAGACACTGAAAGAAATAAGATAGCTTGGATCTCTTGGAGAACAATTTGTCAAGAACTCTCAGATGGAGGATTAGGGATCAGAAGCCTAACA
>JAOYMZ010024409.1:0-17733 GCA_025802335.1 Pinguicula primuliflora | reverse complement strand
ACAGAAATTTTCTCCTCATTACTACTTGTGTGCAAGACAAGTGGCAATATGCAAGAAAAGTGGTAATATGCAGGACAAGTAATCTGGACCGTCGATTTTTAATCGGCGATCTAGATTAATCCTTCAATAAGTAATTGCACGTGACATACCAAAAAAATCTTCCTCTCCTTAACAGATAGAACGCGAATTTCTTCCTGCCCTAGATTGCTGGAACACGCAATCCTTCAACAAAGAATCCAGAATTGTCAACGAAGAATCCGTTCGATTAGTTTATTTGAAGTTCGCAAATTTCCGTCCAATACCAGACCTGAATTGCTGTGGCGTACACGGAGTCTCCAACATTTTTCTGTCTTCTTCAACAATCCAACCCCAACATTTTGTCTTCTTCTTCAAGTTTGCGCTTCTTTGAAGGTTGCTAAAATCCTGTTATCTGATTCTTGGTGCCATGAAAATTGGGGATTTATGCATTTCTATGGTGGGACCGCAATAAATGAACCTTCGCTAACATTGTTAGAATGTGACTATGTACTTCTTCAAAATGTGAAACAACATATTTTCAATTAGACCTATTCAAAACAATAACCAATCTTGCACCACACCCGAACTGCCATACCCGATATTAGGGCCTAATTTTTTCGGATCCAAGTTTTAAAATCCGAACCCAACAAAAAACCTGATACCCATCGGATAACGGGTCCGATTCCGGTTTGCGTCAGGGTAAACCCGATACCCGCATATATTTTGTGTAGCCCTAAATTGTGTTGTACTCTTGATAAGTCAACTGTTTTTTTTCTTGATAAGGTTTTGGACCCAATAATAATGGCTATACCGAGAAGGACTCAGTTACGTTTTAAAGAAAAAATCTAACCTCGTCCCCAATGGAATGGGCCTGGTGAATTGAAATTAAATATAAATTTAAATATATATATTTTTGGAATGTATAGACTGTTATAAAAAATTTCTCCTCATTACCACTTGTGTGTAAGACAAGTGATAGTAATCTGGATCGTCGATTTTTAATCCACGATCCAGATTAATCCTTCAATAAGTAATTGCACGTGACATACCCAAAAAAACCTTCCTCCCCTTAACAGATAGAACGCGAATTTCTTCCTGCCCTAGATTACTCGAAGATGCAATCCTTCAACAAAGAATCTGAAATCGTCAACCAAGAATCTGTCAGATTAGTTTATTTGAAGTTTGCAAATTTTCGTCCGATACCAGACCTGAATTGCTGCGGCGTACACAGAGTCTCCAACATTTTTCTATCTTCTTCAACAATTCGACCCCAATATTTTGTCGTCTTCTTCAAGCTTTAGCTTGTTTGAAGGTCGCTAAAATCCTGCTGTCAGATTCTTGGTGCCGTGGAAATTGGGGATTTCTGCATTTCTGCAGTGGGACCGCAATAAATAAACCTTTCTCGGCATTGTTAGAATGTGACTATGTACTTCTTCAAAATGTGAAACAACATATTTTCTAGCAGACCTATTCACCACATTCCTCTCTAGTTGGACCCGAACTGCCATACCCAATACCAGGACCTAATTTTTTCGGATCCAAATTTTAAAATTCGAACCCGGCCAAAAACTCGATACCCGCCGAAGAACGGGTCCGATTCCAAATTTTGACTGGGTAAACCTGATACCTGCATATATTTGGTGTAGCCCTAAATTGTGTTTTATTCCTGATAAGTCAACTTTTTTTTTTCTTGATAAGGTTTTGGATCCAACAATAATGGCTATACTGAGAAGGATTCTTCTATGTTTTAAAGAAAAAATCTAAGCCCGTCCCCAATGGAATGGGCCTGGTGAATTGAAATTAAATATAAATTTAAATAAAGATATTTCTGGAATGCATTTTGTCGTCTTCTTCAAGCTTGAGCTTGTTTGAAGGTTGCTAAAATCCTACTGTCAGATTCTTAGTGCCGTAGAAATTGGGGATTTAAGCATTTCTGCTGTGAGACCGCAACAAATGAACCTTCCTCGGCATTGTTAGAATGTGACTATGTACTTCTCCAAAATATGAAACAACATATTTTTCAGTAGACCTATCCAAAACAACAACCAATCTTGCACCACACTCCTCTCTATTAAGGAGAGGAAGATTTTTTTGATATGTAATGTGCAATTACTTACTGAAGGATTAATCTGGGCCGTCGATTAAAAATCAACGGTCCAGATTACTTGTCTTAATATTACCACTTGTCTTGTAGATAAGTGGTAAGCAGCCACTAAGACCACTAAGACAGGCATCTCGAAATTGTTCAAGTTTTTAAATTTCTACAATTGAAAATGTTCCCAAATATATGCATTAGATTCCAGGACCAGCCACAATTCAATAAAAAATGGATGCAACTATTTTTTCGCACGTTAAATTATGATCGAATACATAAATTATCACCATTAATAAAAACAATAATACATCGATGATTAAGAGTGTCATGATCCGGTAGGATTTAGTGACTTAATCGTCAGTAATTTCGTTGTATTTTTTTCATAGGGTTAACTAATCTTTAATTGAGCTTTAAAAATTAACAGCAATGAAATCGTCGAATTCTCACCAGAATATAGAATTTTGATCATTGATACATCATTTTCCATTGATGATGTCAATTTTAAAAATGTTTATCGGGTATGAATGGAATTTAATGTGTATGGAATTTTTCGTGTCAAAGATACAAGTACCACTATCCATAAAAAAGTACTTTTATGTGTGGAAGGGAGCCGTTAACTGAACTTGTCATGACAGTTATTTTGATTTTATTTTCCTTCAAGTTTTCTATATATGCATTGTTACAAAGTTCGTAGTGTCAGTGATTCGTTTCTCCTTTTCGAGTAAAACATACATCTTACATCAGTGGCGGAGGCTTGGGGGGCGTGGGGCCTGCACCTGCACCTGCACCCCCTAAATTTTTTTCCTTGGACATGCACTCCCTCGCACCCCCTATTTAGACCCCCAGAATCTGCATCCTATATGAAACGCACCCACTAATTAGACATTCAGGATCCGCCACTGTCTTACATACCAACTTTTCGAAGCTCCCTCAAATGTGGAAGCTCAAGATTGCTCAAGGCGAGGGGCATTATTTATCCAACACCAACACCTTTGTGGGGAGGTATAAGATGCAGAAAGATTTGCAATAATCTCTAATTGCAAATCTTTCCTTCTTTCCCAAGATTTAATTATCATAAATTCCGGGAACCCTAGACCTAGAAGTGTCTATATAATCGTGTATAATGTAAAGGGAAAAAGGGTGAATGAAAACATAAAGAAAGCCCTTCCCTGTGGATGTAGGCAATTGCCGAACCACATAAACTTGTGTTCTTTTCATTTCTTTATGGTATCAGAGCAAGAAACGATTCCCGAAATCGTCTTCTATCAGTAAGCAAACGATGACAGAACAGGCAATCCTTACGGAGACCGCACGCGTCCTCGGTGAGACGCTCACGACACTGATGCAACAGAAGGCAATCGTGCCGAAAGAAGCAGGCTCGAGTAGCAGCCATCAAGGAGACATACGCCTCGATGAACCACTAGACAATCACAATCATTATGTATGGCGAAGACGGATGGAAATCGGCATTGGAGGCCGAGGGAGGATCAAACATATTACAGGCGACCCATCACCACCCAAGACGGGGGAACCAGGCTACAAAACATGGTGGGAGCGAGATCTACAGGTTTATGGCTGGATTACGGAAAATATGGAGAAGGATCTTGCATGACAGTATCCGAATTTTCCTATAGCACAGGAATTATGGAAAGGATTGGAAAAAACCTTCCTGTCCGGAGAACATAATCTACAAGTCTATGATTTAACGACAAGCGCCGATAGTTTACGAAAGGAGGATCGGTCTATTGAAGGTTACTAGGGCCTTAGCAGAGATTTGTGGATAGAGGTGGATCGACATCGTCCAAATCCAATGAAGGATCCCGACGACATCTTGATTTTCAATCAGTTGAAGGATGAACACAGGCTTTTCAAGTTCTTACACGGCTTGGACTCCAGTTTTGAAACAATTGTGCGGGATATACTCAAAGAAAGAGTGTTACCAGACATGGATGCAGCATATGCTACCATCTGGCAGGAAGCAGCACTACGGAAGATTATTGGACTGGGAAATCAGCAAAATGGGGTTGAGCAGTCATCTGGGCTCGGGTCGGGCCTCACAGTTGGAGCGGGTTGCAATGTAGGCGAGGCTCCGCCTATAATTAGATCTGGAGCAGCTCATCAAACTGACCCAGCAACCCATCTTCCTCCGTCACAAACTGTGACCGTCGTCATCTCATCATCTTTCCGCCGCCCTGTCACCATCGCCTGACGTGCACCGATTAGAAACGAGCGGAAATAGCCCAAACACTTCATTCCGACCGCGTGACAACCGGATTTGTGACTATGGCGACTTCAAGGGACATATCAAGAGGGATTGCCACCGATTTGCGCGAGACAGTGCCCACCGTGGCCCCGACGGTTGGAGTGGAAAGGGGACCATCGTGCCCGGGGAAAGTTTGGAGGAAGATAGTACTAGGGACAATGCCTTTGCAGCAGTCGGGGTCAAAAGGCAAGGCATCGACCGCAACTGTGCAAACGGCAGCGAGATTCGAAAAACGGAGGCTGTGGGTGAATACGATCGAACCAACACAGGGAGAAAACAGATGCAAGGTCTGATTCGAGTACAAAAATGGGGGGGGGGGATTACAAGATCGCCCCTTCACGAGTTTATCTACTTACAATGGTCCAAAAACTAAAGTTGGGCTGCAGAATGAAAATTGGCCCAACACAGGTTCAAAATTCTTCGGCCAAGAATCCTTTGGAAATATTGATGCTGACTTATCTTATGCTTTGATTAATAAATCTTCACGGGATCTGACCTCACGGAATAGCCAGCGGATATTTAATTGTGGTGCTATAGATACGGTGACCTATGATGCTGAGGATTTAGTGACCACACAGGTGCTCCGAAAAAATACGATTCAGACCGCCGATGGTGAATTATTACCCGTAAAGGAGGCTTGATCAATTTAAATTACTCCATCTCTAAAATTGTCCAATTGTCTCTTGTGCCCTCATTATCTCATAAACTGCTCTCGATTAGTCATGTCACCAAGGAGTTAAATTGTATGATGATAATGTATCCATCCTTTTGTGTCTTGCAGGATATCCGTACAAGAGAGATCATTGGCGTGGCACTGAGCATGGTGGGCTCTATTATATGGATGAAGCGGTGACTTCGGGTGATGTTCTGAATGTACAAGGGACACGAAATAAAAGGTGTTTACTACATAGACGACTCAGGCATCCTTCTGATGGTTATCTCAAAACACTATTTCCTAAGCTTTCATGTTTTTCAATTTCTTGTGATGCTTGTGCGAAATCCAAGACTCATAGGGCATCTTTTCCTCACAGTTTGTCTCGTACCGATAAACCTTTTGATTTGATTCATTCTTATGTGTGGGGTCCAGCACCTGTAGTTGGCGGAAGTGGTCTTAAATATTTTCTGTTGCTTGTAGATGATTGCACTAGAATGTGTTGGCTCTATTTTTTGCGAAATAAATCTAATGTATTTTCGAAATTCCAGCAATTTCATCTTTTAATTCAAACTCAGTTTGGGGTCTCTATCAAAATTATTCGTTCCGACAATGGGGGGGAGTTTGTTAACAAACCTATGAGTGACTTTTGTTCGGAACAGGGAATAATCCATCAAACCTCTTGTCCGTATACACCTGAATAGAATGGAGTTGCTTAAAGGAAAAATCGAATCTTGTTGGAAATCACACGAGTCATTATGTTTGACTCACGGGTCCTGTCCCTCTTCTGGCCTGAAGCCATCTCTACTACTGCATATTTGGTCAATCGGCTCCCGACTAAGGTACTAAAACTCAACACCCCTATCCAAGCGATGTCCTCCTTTCATAAGATTCCATCCTACCTGACTCTGCCACATCGCGTATTTGGTTGTTCTGTGTGTGTGCATATCCCTAAACCTCATCGTTCTAAAATTGAAGCTCGTGCCGTTAAATGTGTATTTGTGGGATATGGGGTGAATCAGAAGGGATATTGTGCTATGACCCCGTTTTAAAACAGGTGTTTACTACGATTTATTGTGATTTCGTAGAGTTGGAGTTTTACTATGAGGGTATCCAGTCTAGTGCTCAGGGGGAAAGTAGAGTTGTACATGATACATTAGACTGGATATCTCCATCTTCCCTACTGGATATTCGGTCCCTTGTTGGTCCTCCTATGGATGCTCCTACGGATTCGTTCAGTGCCACCATGTCACGCTCTCCCTCGTCTCCGGATATCGAGGTACGTACTCCTGCATCTGAACCCATTATGCTCATAGACAATTCTGATGCTTCTCCGAGCACATCTTTCTCTGGTATCCCGATGATAGAGCCAGATCCTGTTCTAGAACACTCAGGAAGGGTGTTACCTCCCTGGAATACTCGTGGTGTCCCAGCTAGGAGGTTCTCTCTGGATCATATTCCAGGTTCTCAACGCTATCCTTTGGTGAACTTTTTCAGGGGGAGAGAGGCTACTCTTCCAAGGCATTCACTATCGCACTTTATCGAGAGGATCTTCCCAGGAATATTGACGAGGCTATGTCTGTACCCGAGTGAAAAACTGCTATGGAAACTGAGATGACTGCTTTGGCACAGAATCAGACATGGGAAACCTGCAGACTCCTCGATGGAAAATGGACAGTGGAGTGTAAATGGGTCTACACTATCAAAAGGAGGGCTGATGGCACTATTGAGAGGTACAAGGCAAGACTAGTAGCCAAGCGCTACACTCAGACATATGATGTGGATTACTCAGAGACTTTTTCTCCTATTTTCAAGACAATTCGTGTCCTGTTTTCTATTGCAGCAAACAAGGAATGACCTTTATTTCAGTATGAAGTCAAGAATGCATTCTTGCACGGTGATCTTGAAGAAAAAGTATGGATGGATGGACCTCTGGGGTTTTCCCTGGCATTTCGACCTAGGGAGGTATGCAGATTAAAGAATGCACTATATGGCTTGAAGCAATCTCCACGGGCATGGTTTGGAAGATTCACTATGGCTATGAGGAGATATGGTTATGAGTAGAGTAATTCCGATCACACTTTGTTCTTTAAGAGGAGAAGCGAGGGCGTGACATGCCTCGTCATATATCTTGATGACATGATTATTATAGGAGACGATGTGGCCGAGATGGAGGTTCTGAAAACAAATCTATTTACGGAATTTGAGATGAAGGACTTAGGAGGCCTGAAGTACTTCTTGGGTATTGAGGTGATGAGATCTCCTTTAGGCATTCACATATCCCAAAGGAAGTACATTCTGGACTTACTAATAGAGATTGGGATGCTGGAGTGCAAGCCTGCCGACACTACAATGGCCTCAAATCTCATATTCAAGATTTCTGACAAAGGAGAGGATGTTGATCGAGGCCGATATCAGCACCTCACTGGGAAGTTGATTTAATTGGCACACACAAGACCAGATATTACTTATGCCGTCAGAGTTGTTAGTCAGTTTATACATAGACCCCAGAAGGACAACTGGGATGCAGTCTTGAGGATAGTGCAGTACCTTAGGGGTACTCCTGATACAAGAGTGTTGTTTCGTAATTCTGAGCATCTGAGGTTAGAGGCATATACTGATGCTCATTGGGTTGCGAGTCATACTGATTGGAGATCTACGTCTGGATACTTTACCTTCGTTGGAAGTAACCTGGTGACCTGGAGAAACAAGAAACAGAAAGTTGTGGCTCTCTCGAGTGCAGAGGCGGAGTTTAGGGAAATTACAAGAGGGGTGACTGAGGTGTTGTGGCTGAGGAAGATGCTGACTGAGTTGGGCTTCCCACTTGAGGAACCATGTCCTCTAAGATGTGACAATCGAGCTACGATTCATATTTCTGAAAATCTAGTACAGCATGACAGGACCAAACACGTGGAGGTTATTAGGCACTTCATCAAGGAGAAGTTGGACACTAAGATTATCACTCTCCCATATGTGAGATCGGAAGATCAGCTTGCAGACATTCTCTCAAAGGCAGTGACTGGACGTACGTATCATGATGTACTATTCGAGCTAAATATTGGACATTCCAATAATCAGCTTGAGGAGGAGTGTTAGTTGGTATTAGATACGAAGAGATTTGCAATAATCACTAATTACAAATCTTTCCTTTTTTCCTGGATTTGATTATCATAAATCCCAAGAACTCTAGAGCTAGAAGTGCCTATATAAACGTGTATGATGTAAAGGGAAAAAGGGTGAATGAAAATATAAAGAAGCAGTTCCCCGTGGATGTAGGCAATTGCCGAACCACGTACACTTGTGTTCTTTTCATTTCTTTTGATATGGAAATACGAACCAAACGGAGGAACAACCCGACATGAATTCCTGCAGAATAAGAAAAATGGGTATAATTGTTGTGGTTATTCACGAGAATGCGAGTGAAGCACGAAACGATAGATATATTTGTTACATCTTACTATTAATACCATTTGAATTTTTTCCCCGGCTAGCTAAAAAGGGAGAGTGGAATCGATATGTTGAGCCTAACATCCCTGAGGCTAGGGGGAAACGAGCAAATCAGCTATGAAACTGCGACGGTTGCGGTCGGGAAAGCCATCCGGCTCAATCGGGCCATCCAAGCAAGTGATGGCCACTGGACGATGAAGAATTCCGAGCAGTTGCGAAGTCAGGATTCTGCATTGGGGGGCATGATACCAAAATTTCGTAATTTTATTTTGAAAAATACTAGAATATTGCCCGTGGTTGAAGCCACAGGTACGTCAAATGACTCGTGCAAAAACGTAAAATGACCCATGTCCGAACGTAAAATGACCTGTGTCTGAAGTTACCCGTGATTGATGTAACTGATACATAGAATGACCCGTGGTTGAACGTAAAATGACCCGGGTCGGAAGTTAAAATTATCCGTGCGAAAACGGATAAGTACATCGGAACTATATGAAGGCGCATGTCATATGAAATGAGACGATGACTCTGGTAATTATGACGATCTCCGTTTCGAAGAACGATAAACGGGTCACCGGATAAATTCAATTTTGTTATGAAGCAGGAGAGAGAAAAGAAAAAAAACAAAACTGACCAAATAAAAAAAAGGACGCAAAAAAAAAACAATAAAAAAACTGATACACGCAACACAAAAAAACAATAAAAAGAAACCACTAAAAGACACGTTGCCATAGAAAAATTGAGTTCCACTAACTTACACCATAATAGTGGTGAAGTGTCATCCTCTGATTGGCTACGCTAAAATAGTCCGAAATTTTGAAGTAAAAAAATCCTATCTTAATATATAGATATTTATTTTTTATTAATATTTAAATAATATTAATAAAAAAATAATTTCATACAATTTAATTGAAGCTATAAATAATTTTTAGAACAACAAAATATACCAGATGTTATTTATAACGATTGATACAAGAGAAAAATTTTGTTCTCTAAACACAAAAGTAAGTCATCCAGACGCGGGAGTATAGATGAGTTTTTTTAAGGAAAAGGAAAGATATTTCTTCCTGTATTAATATATTTTCTTTAAAATATAATATTTTTTATTAATTATAATATTGCTCGTAATTGAAGCCATTATTGCATAAAATTACACGTGCCTGAAGTAGGTCCCACTGCTCAATCGGATAATAATGAAATATTAAGTATGTCGAAAAATTATATCAAATTACCTATGGCTTAAGCTTGTCTTATCGCTCAAGCAATTACTATACAAAACTCGGAATAAATAAATAAATAATAAATACACCAAAATTATATCAAATTGAATATCATATTGAAGCGCACGATGTGGTAATAATTATAATGACGTCTTTTTTCGTGAATGATAAGCAATTTGTCGAATAAATTCAATTTTAAAAGTGATAAGGGATAAAATCTAATTTTAATAAAATAATCAAAAAGTATTAAAAATAGAAATGAAAAATGAAGGGATAGAATGCAGAAGTTTACCAATAATGATTCAATTTTAAGCGGCAGGTTTCATTATTGTCGTTTCATGGATTTAATTTTAACTTTTTGTAAAGATTTTTTTTTGGGGGTGGGGGTGGGGGGCAGGTGCCCTCCTCCTGCCCCCTACCTTCGCCCCTGACTCCAAGCCGATGTTTTTCACTCTTCCACTGGTAAGTGTTATAGTAATATGTCGATAGCTTGGTCAAATAACAATTATGTACACTTGATTAATAGGTCTTGAGTTCAAGCTCTCACCAAGAGCGATTGGTCATGCCTAATTTAGAGGAGTTTTTTGTACAGTTTAAAGCTCCCTAGATTATCCGATAGTGTACACTCTCGGATACTGAGCGGGAGCGAGAATATTTCTGTCATTCACCTACCCAAAGAATGTAATATGTCGAACAAGATTTTTTAATTTTTTCTTTTTAAATAGGGGTCAGTAGTGAATCTTCAGATATATACATTACTCCAACCCTTGGGGTCATTAGTGAATATTCCTTTGGTGGAATATTGGTAGAACGCTAGTTTTCACACATTTTTATGCACTTCTCCCTTTGAAGTTGTTTGCGACCATCCTTTGCCAAGACTATTAGAGTATGCTCGTGGTGTTTGGAGGTTGTTGATGTGGCACTTTATGGTCACCAGGAATTTCTTGGTGATTTCAGAGAGCACCTTCTCCATGCTTATATCATAATGACTAAACAATGTAATTTGATTCATGGTGATGTTAATTTTGAGATGGGATCGTGGGTCTGGCTGCTCTTATCGTCAGCTTTCTTTGGGCAATACATTTATAAGGAAGTTGCAGCCAGTTTATAAGGTCATTTCAAATTGGTTGATGGGCTAATTTCTACTGAGTCGTGGGCAACAGAATGCTCGTGCAAGATTTAATATGTCTATTACTCTCTCAACTAGGCTGCAAGAGTAGCATGGTGGCTTACAAGGGTCGAATCCACCGAGAAAGGGATGGATCTCATTTGGTGTTCTATGTTGTGCTGGAAAAATAGTGACTTTGGGGGGAGTTTTGTGAGATTTTGTGAATGAAACTAACAGGAACTTAAATGAAAACAAAAAAACAATTGAGCGTTTTTTTGAAGAGTTTTAAATAGATAAAAATCCCTAACTAGCCACAAAGATCAAGAGGTATGTCATATGCACATTTGGAACATTACTATTTATTCCCTATGGTGTTTAGTATTTAATATTATAACTAGTTACTCCTTCTAAATTGGAAATAGATTATTTATAGAGTAGGCTTTTCTAAATTGGAGTGTATTATCTGATGATCAGCAAACTCTAGTGATATTTTGTGCTCAAACGCTCTTCTACAATGTCGTATAGAGCTCTTTGATGAATAACTTTGATGAATACTTCATCTGCAAAAGGGGAAAATAGTCAAATACAGAGAGAGAGAATTTTTATCAGTTCAGCATGTCGCAGAACTTCAATTTCTTCTCACAGAATGATAGTATTTCCTTCATTGCTTCATATCTTCTTCCTCAGCAATCTTTGAATTTTTTGATTATTTTTGAAGATTCCTAGGTTGAAGTAGAAGACATTCACGTGCTGTGATCATCCATAGCTTCTTCCATGAGCTCGGATCATGCACTTCAATATAGGGAGAAAATACTGTATGTTCCACCTTCCAATAATAGATTGTTTAGCTCAGGTTCCATTTTTATTGGCTAACATTCGTCAAGGTAGAATAAGATTTCTAGAATAGATGTGAGCACGAAAATCCAGCTTTCATGGCGTCCAAGTTGATAAAATCCAAAGCTCCAACATATGGATCAAAGGTGCATCTTCCTTCTTTCGAATGGATCTTGATCTTGTGTAACTATTCTTCTTGCACTCAAAACATGATAAATACAGAAAATAATCCAAATATTTGTGTGAGACTAGTAATGCATCAAACATGATAAGTAGGGTAGAATAAATGCCAAAAAGAAGCTAAAAATCCCTTGATTAAGGTGAACAAAGTGGCCTTGATCATTGGTGATCAAGTAGGTGGTAAGGAATTCAGCACTGATATCTAAAAGAGCTTTAAAGATATACTGTTGAATCAAAAAGAAGTTGGTGAGGCATCTACTAGCCAACCTCATATCAGAGTGCAACAGCTGCAAAAGAAAGAGCAGAGACCTGCCACTTGACCTGCAAAAGGGATGTTTCAAGAGCAAAATAAAGGAAATCTTAACTCCAAAAGATGATCCCAATCTGAAGTTTAAAACCACTGCGCAAGATTCCAAATGGCTTAGATATTGTAGAATCTGCAAGCTCAAACCTGACACAGAGTGGAAAACACTTGTTAAGGAACTAAGAAAGGGAGGATATAAAAACCTCAAAGTAAACCCTCTATGTCATGACAAGGTTTTGTTATGGGAAGATGACAATGTGGACTAACTTAATTTACAAAAGTATGATATGGAGTGGTTGAGGAATTGGATTATTAATGTTTCAGAATGGTCCAAACAACCTCAAAACCAGGAACGTGTTAGGTGGATAGACATTTATGGGATCCATTTTTCATTTTGGACAAAGGAGATCCTGGAAAAGATTGGAGCTACTCTTGGAGTGTTTTTTCAAATTCATAAACAAACCTTAGACAGGTCTCTTCTCGAAGCTGTGCGCGAATTCAAATCAAGACAAGTTTGCATCAAGAGGTTTGTGGTAGCATGTGGATATGGGTGGATGGCCGTGTGTACGAACTCACTATATGTGAGGTGGACGAAAAAGCAACCAACAGGAAGGAAAGCAGTGACAATGTAACAGCCGAACACGAGGACTCAGATAACTCCAATTCAGAGGAAGATAAATTTTCTGCATTTAGGGGAAGCCTTGATGGACTCAAATTTGTATATGAAGAGGTGTATATTGTAGAAAAAAGACTCAGCCCGTCTGGTTCCAAGGTGGGGACAGGAAACTCAATGAACACAAGGAAGACGTTAAGCTATGGGGGTTCACCATCTCAGCAAATGGATCTACATAGTGAGGAAGAGGAAGATATTTAAAGCAGGATGGGCAGTGATAGTGAATGTGAGTCGATGTACAAAATCTCAGAAAGGAAAAAGAAGCACAAAATCTCAGAAAGGAAGGAAAGGTAGGAAGGAGAGAAAAAGACAAAACAGCAAGAACAAAATGATAAAATACGTGACGATTGGTTTCTTACTATGGAGCAACATGGAGTAAACTCAAACAAACAGGTGGCCACAGCGTGTCCAACAAACTCCATTACTGACAGTGGTATTGCAACATCTAACTCAAGAAATCTAAGAAATGAAGTATCATCTATTATACATATGGGTGCAGCTCTTGGAGTTGTGCAAACTTAACCTATTGAGAAGCTGCGGAAAAATTAATGATGATGGAGATGGAGGATAATCAAACGATTCTCAGAGGAAAGGGGTTGAAGTCAGAAAAACCAACAATGTCTAATAATGCATCTCATATCCATTAACGTAAGAGGTTTGGGGAAGAGAGAAAGAAGAAGAAAGATAAATGAGCTCGTCATCAGACACAAGATTGACTTTATGGGCGTACAAGAAACAAAAATTAAAATCATTGATAGGAAAAGAGCAAAAAGTTTATAGGGAGATGAGCATTTTGATTGGGCATACACGAGCTCTCAAGGTAGGGAGGCTGGACTCCTGTGTATATGAGATGCAAATAGTTTTAAAAGATGCAACTGTGGGGAGAAGAAGGATTCCTCGGGATCTCTGGAAACTGGGACAATGAATAGGAGGTAAGTCATTTGGTTAATGTTCATGGTCCTGCAGACCTAAATGAGAAAAGGGAACTATGGGATTGTTTAATCAGGACCATGGAAGGAAAAATGAATGAAAAGTGTTGCCTCATGGGCAATTTTAATGTTGTCTTAAACAGTGTTGAAAGGAAAGGTATTGGCAGAAATAGCAATAACTCGGAAATGAGATGGTTCAATCAGCTAATATCTACACTAGAGCTGCAGGATTTGCCAATGTTACAAAGGAAGTGCACATGGTACCTTTCAATGCTCACGGCAATGAGCAGAATCGATAGGTTTCTGGTCAATAACCAGTGGATGGAAAGAACTGTTGCGGATCACTGTCCAGTACTACTTACCACAGAAAATAAAAATTAGGGTCCCAAGCCGATAAGAGTTATGGATTCATGGCCAGAAAAGGAGTGTTTCAATCAAATGGTATTCGTGGCATGGAATTCGACAAATGTAACTAGCAACAAGGGGTTTATACTAAAGGAGAAAGTCAAGATACTTAGAAACGAAATTCAATCGTGGGAGAAAAGTTACAAGAAAAATGGCACAGATAGACTGCTGAATCTACAAAAAAAAGATGTCAGAATTGGAAAAAGTGGCAGAGTTAGATCCAGAGATGCTTCTTGAATCAGCAGTGATCAATGATCTGCACATACAGTTAAAAGATGCAGAGAGACAGGAGGAAATCGTTTGGAAGCAAAAATCAAGAGTGAAATGGATTCAGATGGGGGATGCAAATACTTTGTACTGTCACAGAGCTGTTCAGGCAAGGAGATGGAAGAACTAAATTAATGGAGTATGGGATCATGAAGTGTGGAAAGAGGAATTACAAGAAATCAAGGAATGCTTTAACAACCATTTTGAAGAGAGATTCATAAAACGATCACAAGCAGGTTGACCCTGGTTACGTCTCAAGCACAAACACTTTCTGAATTGTCAGTCCAATTGTTGATACAGCCCATCACTATGATCGAAATTAGGGAAGCAATTATGGACTGCGACAGTCATAAAAGTCCAGGAACGGATGGGATAAATTTTGCATTTATCATGCACTTCCTTCCACTGTTTGAGACTGAGATTCAAAACATGATGTTTGAGTTTTATAAAACTGGCCAAATCGTTAAAGGTGGGAATCCTGCACACATCATCTTGATTGCTAAGGCTGATTCACCTCAAAGGATTGAGGATTACCGTCCAGTAACATTGATAAACTCTACCTACAAGGTAATCTCAAAAGTACTGGCGAAAAGATTGAGTTTATTTCTGGATGAGATAATATTTCCTACTCAGACAACATATCTATGCCAAAGACAAATAGTGGATGGAGTAGTGATAGAAAAAGAAGCTATTTTTTAGATGAAAAAGATGAAAAAGGAAATGGTGGTCTTAAAAATTGATTTTGAGAAAGCCTACAATACAGTCAACTGGAAATTCCTAGATCAAGTTGCTAAAGAGCTGGGGGTGCCTGAAAAATTTCGAGGATGGATCCAAGCATGCCTCAACTCAGCCATCACATTCATCTGAATTAATGGCATTTCCACCAGCGAGTTGTATCCCACAAGAGGACTCAGGCAAAGTGACCCAATGTCACCCTTCCTGTGTTTACTAGTGGCTGATGCTTTATCATAGATGATAACCAAGGTTGCAGCTTTGAATCTAATCGAACCCTTACTGATTGGCAAGGATAAAGTTTCTGTATCACATTTGCAGTTCGAAGATGGAACTCTACTGTTATAAATTTTGGAAAAAGTTGTTTATATGGCATTAATGTGGTAGATGAAAATGTGTCCAAGATGGCTACACATTTAAATTGTAAGGTAGGAAAACTCCCCATGATCTACCTAGGCCTCCGTGTGGGTGCAAACCCGAGAAGAAGCATCACATGGAGGCCTATAGTGGATAGATTCCAAAGGAGACTGAACAAGTGGGAAAACAAGAGTTTATCGGTTGGAGGAAGAGTGGTGCTCATAAAATCTAACCTATCTGCTTTACCATGCTACTATTTTCAGTTTATTAGGGCCCCTAGAACTGTCCTTGAATAATTAGAACGTATAATTAGAAATTTCTTGGGGGTGGCTCAAGGTGGAAAAAAACACTGGACCGCATGGTCAAAAATATGTCTCACAAAGGATATGGGGTGGGCTTGATATCAAAAACTTGCCGGTTTTAAACCAGCAATGTTGGAGAAATCGGGTGGAAAAATTTTACAACAGAAGGACGACCTACTGTTACTAATTCTCAGGTCGAGATATGGCCAGAATGGCTCAATCTTTGCAGGTACACTCAAGGAATGAAGCTGCCATCAACAAAACGAAGTGGCAGGGGGAGGAGACAAGGGGAAAAATCACAATCCTACTGGTGGAAGGACTTGCAGGCCACATTATCTGCTGAATGGTTCACGTCACAATGAAAAGCTCAAGTGGGAAATGGACAGATCCTAAAATTCTGGACTGATTAGTGGATCGGCAATCAAAGGCTATGTGACAAATATTTCAGGTTATACAGGAAGGCAAGAACAAAGAATTGTAGCATCGCTGGACAAGGAAATGAACTCACAACCACATGGGCCTTTAAAGAAATTGGAAGCGACAACTTGACCTATTGGAGCAGGAGTATTTAAATCATCTTCTAACTTTGGTGTCAAATGTAACTCTACAGGTTTTTGCCGTAGATACATGGACAACGACAAACAATGCAACCTACTCAGTTAGAGATAGCTACAAATCCATCATCAACATGCAAGAGCCACATAGCTGTGCAACGGAGGTAGCTAATCTAAGGCAAGTATGGAATAAATACCTGCCAGAAAAGGTCTCTATTCACGTCTGGAGAACCAAACTGGATGTGTTGCTGACCAAAACCAACCTACAAAAAAGAAAAATCATTAAGCCAGACCAGTCGATTGAGTGCCAAAGGTGCGATTTGTTACTGGAAAACAAGGAACACACATTCTTTGAATGTGCAAAATCGCTGAAAATTTTGGAGAAATTAGTGGATTGGTTGAATACACCAACGCTAATAGCAACAACACCGACAGGGGAAAAATTCATGGCTCTGAAGCCACCACAGATATCCAGCGAGGCTTGGGCTCCAATCTGGGCGACCACTATGTGGCAAATATAGAGAATGCGAAACAATCAGCAATTTAATGGAACAGAAGTCACAACAGAAGAAGCAATCTAGACTATTCAATTCCAACTGTGGTTCTGGTATTAGAGTTGTGATTGTGAACACAATTCAGCATTGGCTACAGAATCCTACCTTCGAACTGTTAGGCTGCTGAAGAATTGTCAAGCTACAACACCTGATTCGAGTTGCACACCGGCGTGGAAGGTGAAGGCAAAGGAAAACACGTGCAGCGGTGAAAGAGACGACCTTCGAAGAAATGATCAGATCATCACTTAATTTTGCGTTTTGTTCGTTCCTTTCTTTTAGTCTGGTAGCTATTTTTTTGGAATTGTGGCGTATACACTAACCTGTATACTGTGCAGTGCTCTTGTGGCACGACGGATTGATCGGTTAGTGGGTTCACGCAAAAGTATTAAACATCGGCTTACCTGCCACACCAATCCCGCAATGCCACATATGCATTGAATAGTGTGCACTGAGTTATCTCACTGCATACACTCCAAACCCCATTTTTTCCTTTAGCCATAAGATGTGATCACGTATCTTCAATAGTATGTAAATATCAACAAATTAAATAAATAAAAAAATTATTTTTCTTGTAGAAATAAACTTCCACATTTGTGAAGTTGTACTCTGGATGCTATGGACCGATTTCTGTTTCAATGGACAGGCTTAACTACTAGTGAAGCTACATGGGAACCTGCTTATTTTCCGAAGTCGATGTTATTCCTGAAGACGCGAGATTCGAATAGAAAAACAAGTTTAGACACAAGTAATTACGTGGTTCGGCATACGCCTACATCCACAGGAGGAAAGAGCTCTTGTTGTATTCATATATTTCTTCACTCTTTACATCATATGAACAC